>CAMOHE010027302.1:0-11986 GCA_946598075.1 Artocarpus hirsutus
TTTTTTTTTTAGTTTGACTCATTGACATAATTTCTTTCATATACATTACACCCTCTCAACTACTATTTTCTTATAATTACATATCCTCTAAATCCTTCGTTTAAGTACTCTTTTTCAAATGTTTCCTTAATTTTTTTCCCTGCAACCATATTAACTACTATTTTTCGTTTGTATGATGAATATGTTGAAAAATTACTTCTCTCTTTGATAACCGCTAAAATCGTGATATTAAATATGTTTTAAATTATCTATACGTAGATAATATTCAATGTTTTATTTATTTGATTTTGAAACTCATATTTTAAATTAATTGTTCATACTTTACTACTTGACCCTTATTAGAGTATGCTTTTCTCAAATTCGTCCCTGCTCAAGTATTTTTTTTCTCCTAATGGTATACTAAAATAACAGATAAATTCAACAAAATTGACTATTAGTACTAATAAATTGATAAAGGAAGGATCAAATTACATCTATCATTGTCTTTCAAGGTCAAAATAGGGGCCCATAGATTTACAAATTAAAACCTGTTTGCTATTTGTCAGAAGCGTATGAGCATGGCACTATGTCAAATGTACAGGTCCACGGATCATCCTTTTTGAAGCCTCACAGTGTTCCGCCTTCATTCAATTCTTGTGCTCATGATATATGAGAATTACAAGAATTACCACAAGGTTCCATAACCTAAAACCCCACTAAGAACGAACATGAAAAGATAGCCAAAAGAGAGAAAAAGAAAGCAGAGAAAAAGTTATGTATATTTTTTTCTCTCAAATATTTTTTATATATCTAATATGCCGGTTATTAAGTCCCTTTAAATAGACTCTAGGTAACCACATATCAAAGACTAATATTTGACTTATCTAAATGTCAATTAAGTAGGGCTCTCACCACTAACTAAGAGTGGTTATCTGATATTCCCCAAAAAGGGAATATGACAACCACTCCTTTTGAATTGGACAAGGCCACTAATAGGCGCCCAAAAAACAAGACATGTCTAATATCTCCCACTTGCACATAGTGTGCGTTAAAAGCATTTATTCCTCTCATCATCTTTCACATTATTCTAGTGATACTTGGTAAATGGTTCGTGCGCCCATTGGGCCAGCTACAAAAGAAAGTTGGGGAGAACTATACCGAAGCACATGTAGACCAGCATAAAACATCCCTCATAGAGTCTTGTTGTTCCCTAGATCTATTTAACCACATCAGATTTGTGTATTTCTAATCCCTCTAGTCAATATATATTTAGGAGAAATGCATAAATCCATTATTAATATTTATTTCAAAATTATTTTACATTCCCTTAAGCTTCGTATCACTTAACTTTAGTTTAATTACTTTCCCAACAGTGTCCCTTTACGTCGAATCAGATATTACATAGGATACTTGTTTAGCATACATCTTTTCTTTGCTTCATGATATAGTCAACAGTCAACAGTAACATAGGGCACAAATGAAATGTAAGATCAATGTAAGAAACAATGATTTATAAGGACTCACACAGTGAAGAAGTAGGGATTCATTGTTCCACTCCCTTATTGTGGTCACTTAAGCACATGTGGTTGAGCACATGCTATGGTGGAGATTTCCTTCCAAGGAGCATGTGTCTCATCTCATAATAATACACCATACAGATCTTAGTCCAGTCGCCACTTGGCACTTGACCCAAAGCCTTACACACTTGCTACTCAACGCCATATAAAGAGTTACGAATCCAGCTAACTTATAGGATGAATATGGATAGTGAGATCTAGTCAAATCCATAATCGATCTTTAAAGATCTCATCTTGGCTCTTTCCAAGGCGACATTTAAGAATAAAAAGTTTTGGGCTTAGCTCGCTTCTCCAGTGCCTCAAACTCAATATGTCTCATTTTTGCTCACTTTCTAAGTGCCAAAGGGGATTGCTTGTGTGAGTGAGCCAATCTATACCTGTTGTAATCTCATGTCATAGTTTACAAAGGTGTTATGCTAAATGAAATATCAACAAAATATGGACAAAGAAAACTAAATTTTCTTAATAGTATCTCAAAAAATTATCTAATACAAAATAGTCAATTGGAACATGCTAAAACATAAAACAAGTCATATTCTATGTAGTCCTAGACTCTTAACATGTAACATATAAGCCTCTCGAGCAATGGGCTTAATCAAAAGATCTACAATCATAAAACTCATAGAAATGTGCTTCAGGACCACCTCCTTTTGCGCGACCATGTCACGAGTAAAATGGTATCAAATGTCGATATGTTTGGTTTTTCCATGGTACTTGTGATCCTTTGCATAAGAGAGAATTGCCATGCCGTCGCAATATGTGGTGATGGGCTCTAAAGTGTGTAAGACAATACCAAGCTTCATAATGAACTCCTCAACCAAATTTCCTCTTTAACTACAACAGAACAAGCAACATACTCTGCCTATATGGTGGACAATGCTATATAGGGTTGCTTTTTGGTACTTCAAGTTATAGCGCTATTGCTAAGCAAGAAAAAATAACCAAAAATTGATTCGCATTCGTCCAAGTCACCACCCCATTTAGCATCGCTATAACTGACTAAGCTCAACTATGATGTTTGATAGTAAAGCATATAGTTTGCTATCCCTTTAAGCTACCAAAGTACGCATTTCACTACCTTCCAATGAGCAAGGCTAGGGTTCGATTGGAATTGGCTAACTAACCTAGCGACATGGAAAATGTCAGGCTAAGTACACATCATGGTGTACATCAAACTTCTAATAACACTGGCTTATGAAGTTTGAGCCATCTTTTCCTTTTCTTCTTGAGCCTTTGGACACATATTAAGGCTTAAAGGTGTCTACTTTTTCCAATAGGAGTGTCAATGGGTTTGCAATTTTGCATATGAAAACGTTTAAGAATTTTCCTAATGTAAGTCTCTTGAGACAAACCAAAGAATTTCCTTGAACAATCTCTAAGGATCTTAACTTCGAGCACATAGTTAGCTTCATCCATGTCCTTCCTCTCAAAGTTTGAGAATAGCTACACTTAGTGGCGAAATTATCTCCTTGTCATTTCCGGCCAAAATATGTCATTTACATACAACCATAGGATAGTGAAACTTTCTTTAGACCATTTGACATACACACGGTGGTCTTTCTCGATCATCGTAAACCCATGTGAAATAATGGCTTGATGGAATCTCAAATACTACGATTTAGATGATTGCTTCAAGCCATAAATAGAATGACAAAGCTTGCAAACTTTGCATTCTCGTCCCTTGACTTCAAAGCTTATGGGTTGATCCATATTGATCTCCTCATCTAGTTCTCCATTGAGAAATACGATTTTAACATCCATTTAGTAAGATTCCAATTCCAAATGAGTGACAATGGCTATAATAAGACGAATCGAGGCAAACCTCATACTGGTGAGAAGGTATCCTTATAGTCAACAACCACTTTTTGGTTGTATCTTTTGCGACAAGTTGAGCCTTGTACTTTTATATGCATCTGCTAGTTTTACATTTGACTTTTAGAACCCATTTGTTTTTTATGGTCTTACGATTAGGCAAAAGATCAACTAAGTCTTGGACTTGGTGTATCTTCATAGACTCTACTTCTTTAATTACTGCATCTTTCCATTTCTCAAAAGCAGGGGAAAAGAGAGCCTCTATATAATTTCTAGGCTTATCTTCATCTTGCAAAGCACACATGAAAGCTTCCCTTTGAATCTCAAGCCGATGATGTAGGATGCTGCCAAGTTTGCTTTTACATACTAGTAGATCGTCAAAACTTGTATCTAGTGGTACACTATCAAAAGTACACTCCTACTAGGAAGAATGTCGCCTTTTGAATCTAGAATTTAATATTGAGCACCATCTTTGGGTTCTTCCATTTCATAAAACTCTTTGTTTTTATCCATTTCTCCTTTTCTTGGAAATTCCTCCTCAACGAAATTTACATTTCCTGACTCTATTTCAGTCACACTTCCATTAGTGTGTTCACCAAGCATCACATAGCCTTTTGATTCATCAAAATATCTAATGAATATGTATTTATGAGCTATTGGGCCTAACTTCTCATGCTTATAAGAAGTAGTGTGAACATATCTAGCTGCTCCCACGAACGAAGATGGTCCATATTGTGCTTTGCTGTGTCCATTGCTCATAAAGGAACTGATTTTAAGGGCACTCGGTAAAGGATGTAGGTCACAGTCAATAATGCATCCCTTATAAGGATATTGAGAGGTTGGCTTGCGTTATCATCGACCTAACCATTTCTAACATTGTACGATTCTTGAATCATATATAATTCCTTGAATTGCTCAGACAGAGACTTGCAATCATGGTCACTTATAAGAGTCTTAAAAGTTTTCTTTGTTTGATTTTCAACCAAGTTCATAAATCATCTAAAGCATTCTAATGCTTCGTACTTATGCGAGCTCAAATAAACATGACTATAGCACGTAAAGTCATCTAGAAAACTGATAAAGTAGGAGACATAATGTAACACCTGAGCATTTGAGTATATTAAAAATGCATTAAGTTAAGGATTATATTGAGACGAAAAATACAGTTTACGAAAAAATACTGTATAATAACATAAAAAATTGTATTATACTAGAGTAATACAACATAAGAATTGGATTGTTAAAGGCCATGCAGTACAGAAATTAGACTATTTAAGTTAAAGCAGTATAGGAATAATACTGCTTAGAGAATATGGAGGAATAAGAAATGTTATATTTGGCCTCCAAAAATAAACCAGAGGAAAGTAAAATATTTAATACAGTCTAGAAATATGCTTTTGCACTGATTTTACTACGACAGTATAGGAAAAATACTATGTGACAAAAAATTACACAGTATAAATTTTTAGGGCCCACAAAGTGGACACCCAACCAAATTTGATTGGGCCACCAAGCTTAGAAATGTGGCCCAATTGCATGTCGCCACATAGGGTATCCTTATGGATGACCATGAGTCATCAAAGTGGATAAGAAGCATTAAATGCAACTTATCACAAAAAAAATTTCTTTCTTCTTCTTCCACAAGTCATGGCAGCCATTGAAGGGCTCTTTCAAAAAATTTTCTCAACTCAACTCTTTATAAAAATAGCCCCAAACAAGTTTTAGAAGCAAAGCTCAAGGATTTTTATAAGTTTTAAGGCAAAATCCCAAACTTTTTAGCAAGTTTTCAAGGGATTTTTCATGGGTTAAGGGGGAAATTAATTCATAGTGTTTTTGAACAAAAATGAAGCCTAGGAAGGAGTTCAAGGAGCCTTGGAAGGCTAGAAATCAAAAGAGTGTTATTTGGGAAAGTTTTGAATTTTGAAGTTTTAAAATTTTGTAATTTTTGTTTTGATTTTTATTCCTTTGAACCTATGTGGGTTCTTGAGCATGTATTTGATGAAATTTCATGGATATGTGATGTATGGCATGTTGAAGTTGTGAAATTTTGGTTTATGATGCAAAATGTAGTTTTTGCAAAAAGTATTATTTTTGTAATTTTGATGTTAGTCTTAGCAAAAGTGATGTTTGAGCATAAGAATGATTTAAACAAAGAATGAAGCGATTTTTGCAGGGGTAGAAATGCAATTTGAAATGGATTTTTACAAAAATGCCCTAATGACTAAATTGTAATAAAAAGTTCTTTCTCGGTAGAATTAAAAAATGGCCAAAAAGGCCTCTGTACAATGAGATTTTCACAAAAGTTAAAACACAAAAGTTGTAGATCTCGATGAAGCTGTTAGACAACACGAACAATTTGTCAAAAATCTCAACCGATTGTGAGATTTTAATTTTACAAGAATTTGTTAAAATTGAAAAAAAAATTTAAAGGGCAAAAATGTCTTTTTTGCAAAGGATTTTGAATATGGTGCTTTGAGCAAAAATGTTCCTTATGAAATTTTTGCAAAGGATTTTGAATATGGTGCTTTGAGCAAAAATGTTCCTTATGAAAAATGGGGACTAATGGTCTAAAAATATTATTTTTGGTTCCGAGGGCAAAAATGTAAATATTTTTGTATTTTACGCCAAAACCGTAAATTGTGTGAAAACTAGGTTTTCACTAGGGAACGTTGGTTCCTATTCTGCTATAGGCAGTAAGTATTATAGATACTAAGTTTTAAGGATTTATAGTTCAGTCGAGGAATGAATGAAAGGAGAGAGATTAAAGGCAAAATGGTCATTTTATGAAAAATGACCAAAATGGACCTGAAACGCTTGATGTTAGAAAACGCTCCTTCACGGTAATTTTTTCATAACATGTAAGAAATGAAATGTTAAGTTAAGCAATGAGTTTTATGGAGTTACGAAATAGACGAAAAAGCCATTGAGGGTAAAATCATCATTATCAAGGAAACGGCTATAACGTAGTCAAACACTTCAATTTAGCATAACGTTCTTAGATGGAAAATATTCCGTAGTATGTTAAGTAACGTAACCGTCATGTGTGATAAGAGATTTAATAAGGGATGTTTAAGTAAATGAAAGGTGACCTCGATGGGTTACAAGGTTAAGTAAAGATAAAGGTAAACAGATAGAGTACAAGATAAGTTAAAAGGAAAGAATGGTTAATGTTTATATTTTATTATCAATCGAGTGGATTGATAATAAAGAAAGTTAACTAATAAGTCTGCTGTCATTTGATCAGGACACAGGAGCCGACTAATGAATGGAAAAGGAATGAGAACGCTAGAGCATAGTCCGAATAAGTTTCAAACTTCACCTACAGCATGAAGTAAATGATTTTTAAATATTTATGTATACGTTTGTAAATGAGTTTACAATTATTATGCAAGTTTCTTTTAAAGTATGTTTGCATTTATTATGCAAAAAGTTTTAAAGATTCAAAGTAAGATTTGCAATGAATTTGCAAGTATTATGTTTAAAGTCTATTTGCATATTGATATGCATAATGTTTTAAAAGTTCAAGTTATGATTTTCAAAGTATTTAAAGTATGTTTTGCATTTTGACAATGCATAATATTTTATGGTTTAAGTTATAAGTTTTATGATGCATTTGTTATGCAATAAGTTGCATATGTTATGCAATAAGTTTCATAATACAAGTTATGGTTTGCAAACTGTGTTTGCGTTTTACGTTACATTTGTTATGTAATAAGTTGCATTTGTCATGCAATAAGTTTTAGAGGATAAGTTATGATTTGTAAAATATGTTTGTATTTTATAATGCATTTGTTATACAATAGATTTTACGGTACAAGCTATAAATTACAAGTGTGTTTGCATATGATGTAATTGCATTTGACATGCTCACTAAAGTTAATAAGAGGGTAACGTAAAGATAAAAAGAAAGTGTCGTACCAGCCTTCTAGTTGTGAGGTAATGAAAGTAAAGTTAAAGTTTGACCCCCTAGATGTGAGGTACATGACCTTGAAGTTCAATGGTCTCAAGTCTTCCGCAAGGGAAGCATCATGTTTATAATCTCATGATTAATGAGTTGGTACGAACACTAAAGTAAAATAAGGAAAGTTAATGTAAGATAAGGAATGTTAAGGAATAAAGGATAGAAAGTTAAAGTAAGATAATGATAGTTAAGGAACAAAGGTAGAAGGTTAAAGTAAGAGAAGAATGTTCATAAGATGCTCATAATTGAAGTTTATAATTGAGCATAAATGAAAACATGCATTTTGATTTTACTTGTTTTCCTTGTTATGAAACATTTATATGCTATGGAAAACATTCTAAGGAATTTTTTATATTAAGTGTTTATGAAAACATAAATGATGTTTATGAAGAGCAATCTGAAGATTGTTTTATGTTAAATATTTTATGAAAAAGCGTTTATGAAAAACGTTACAGAAATGCTTTATTAAAACATTTATGAAAAACGTTTTATAAATGTTTTATGAAAAATGTTTATGAAAAACATTTATGAAAAATATTTCAAGAGAAAGGTTTTTATGAGGAAAGATTTAATGTATGTTTTAAATGTTTGTGAGTTTATGTTTGAACTTACTGAGCGTAAGCTCATAAACAGTTTCTTCATGCTATAGGTAGCCTTACGGGTGACCAGTAGGACCCGCTAGAAGAGCTAGGTGTTGCGGAAGGCTGATGCGAAGATTTGGGTATGGATACCATCATGGTTTTGCTTCCGCCATTTAAAGAGAAGGTTTTCCATTGTTTAATGTAGTGTTTACGAAGTTTTAAGAAAATAAGAGTTTTAAGATATGTTTTCAAAGTTAAGTCATATTTTACAAAATGTTTTATCTAATTGTAAAGTTAAGTTTTAAGCTATGTTTTAGTAAATGTTTCTTATTAAGTTTTAAGAAACGATTTAAAATGGTTTTAAAGGCAAATGTTGAGTGAGATCTCAACTTGAATGGTGACAAAGGACGCAACAGTTTTTAAATACGTTTTGAAGCATGTTTAAAGGAAAAAAAAATTAATTCAATATTTTTCTTACTAAGTAAGTAAGATTACTGTTTAAATACGATGTTTAATGAAAGTAAAATAACTGTCCGAAAAGCTAGGTCGTCACACACAATGCCTTGCCCTAACATTCATTGGGCCATAAGTGTCAGAATGTACTAGCTATAGAGGAATCGATGCTTGTGTGGCTTTTCCAAAGGGTTTTTTAGTTGAATTTCTAGCCAAAAATATTCACAAGTGGGTAATTCAATTTTAGCGTTTTGGTCTAATAGGCATTCTCTTGCCAATCTATTCATCCTGTCTTATCCTATATGGCCTAGCCTAGCATGCCATATTTCAAAATTTACATCATTTGCAGAAGTCAAATAAGAAACAACATTGTTATTATTGTTCGAATAATCAATATCCAAAAAAATAAACCATCCATAGGAAAACCACAACTATAATAAATTGTTCGTAACTAAAAATCCCAACCAATACTATAGAAATTAACATGAAAACCTAATTTAAGCAAAGTAACAACTGATAACAAGTTTCACCGAACTTCAGGAGCATATAGAACACCAACACGCCTCTCTCCTTTTCAGTTACAGGCATAAATGCCTTTCTCCTTTCGTTTCATTAGCAGAAGTGCAAAAATTTGGAGGCAACCGTTCAATGGCTCTGATGCTAATGTCAGAAGCGTATGAGTAGGGCACCACGTCTGATGTATGGGTTCATGGATCATCCTTTTTGAAGCCTCACAATGTTCCGCCTTCGTTCAATTCTTGTGCTCACAATTTATGGGAATTACAAGAAC
This sequence comes from Artocarpus hirsutus, assembly GCA_946598075.1. Classification (NCBI taxonomy): domain Eukaryota; kingdom Viridiplantae; phylum Streptophyta; class Magnoliopsida; order Rosales; family Moraceae; genus Artocarpus; species Artocarpus hirsutus. The sequence continues at coordinate 9,154 of CAMOHE010027302.1, forward strand.
TCCTATAGGATTCCATAACCCAAAACTTCACTAGGAATGAACATGAAAAGATAGCTAGAGAGAAAGAGAAAAAGATAGTAGAGAAAAAGTTACAAATATTTTTCTCTAAGATATTTTTCATATATCTAATATGTTGGTTATTAGGTCCCCTTAAATAGACCTCAAGTAAACACATATTAAGGGCTGATATTTCACTTATCCAAATATTATTTAAGTGGAGCCCAACCACTAACTAGGGGTGGTTACGATATCCCAAAAAAGAGATATGATAACCACTCCTTTTGAATTGGTCAAGTCCACTAAGGGGCGCCCAAAAAGCAAGACACGTCCAACACTATCTCATCGCCTCCCTACAATCTTAGAAAAAGTTATCTTCACTGAATAACAAGATTCAATTTTTTCTCCAAAATTCTTCAACTAATTTCGTTGCTTCCTTTTTCCACTCAATCAAGCATAAACGGCTAATCGATTTTGAAAAAAAAAAAAAGGTTCTATCTTTGCTTCCAACTGTTGAAAAAAGAAACATCCTACCATTAAGGAAACTGGAAAAATGTTAAACCTGAATTGCCCTTCTGTTTCTTTAGTTTCTTTGCTAGTATTTTGTATATGAATTCGTGCTTTGGCTATGTTATACCATCATATTAAGAATACCAAATATACTCCCAAGATGGTCATACTAGCTACTAACAATATCCTACCGTGATATCTTGTGGTATCGTGTCGTGAAAAAAAAAAAATCATAAAAAAAGCCAATCAATGACCAGCAGTATTTTACCATGTTCTTTAAAGTATCACATCATGAAACTAAAAATTCCAATTAATATTTCACCATGATTTTTAGTGGTACTAAGTCATGATACTAAAAATTTCGACAACTAATGATAGCCAAATGGCCATAGGCGAAGCCATTGATGGACGAGGGTGGATTTTCACCATTTTTTTTCTTTCTTTTAATTTTGTAAATGAAATTCAATGAAATTTGATTTACCTCCCTAAAATTGTATGTTTTCTTCCAAAAAAATCTACATCTCCTCACTTACTCCACCTCCTTAATTTAGTCATGTCCTGTCGCTCATGACAAAGTTTTCTAGCCCCACCCCGTACAGATGGTTATCTATCAATATCCTACCACTGTACTTTGCAGTTATTGATTAGAGATCAATATACCTTTTCAGTCACCAGCTGAAAACACCAAAATCAGGTGGGGTTGATTGTGCTGCCATTGATTTTTGAATACTTTCTTTTTGAAAAACCACAAATTCTACGAAAATAACAAAACAAAAATACAAAAAAAAAAAAATCACAAAAACTGAAAATTTTAAAAAAACTTCTTCAATTGAGCAAAGATCTCCTCTGCCTCTATTTCTGTCCCTAATTATGTCATTGGCGTTCACATTCAAGAAACATCAGGCCAGGAGAGACTGTCGCAGGGTGAAGCAGAGCCCATGGTGTCGAGTTAGGATCTTTGACATCTCGGTTTTGGTCTCAAAAAATATCCTCAATTTTTTGCATTCACGATGCATCACCTAAGGGAGAAACTGCCACAAGGCAAAAGAAAATCTCACCGCCACAAGATCTCCTGGCAGCAGCATCGTTACAAGGGGAAACAAACTTATCGTTATGTCTTGTCGATCTTGCCATGATGATCAACATTACGGATCTCGTAGCACTATGAGATTTTGAAAAAACAGTAGGGCATTAACGAAGCGTAGGAGGTGGGAGGAGTAGGGGTCAGGGTGGCATGGCTGTGGGGAGGTAGGAGCAAAGAAGGAGGGAGATGGAAAGAGAAGGAAGTTGGAGCACAAACCTAATTATGTTGGGAATTCGAAAGAACATTGAAGAGTAAACTATGCAGCAATAATTTTTTTAGACTATGACATAATTTTGCAAGCAATTTTGGGGCTAGCAAAAGTCGATCCCTGCTCTTTTTTCGTGGCATAGCACAGAAAAATTGGGTGTATTGGAGAAGTGTCAGTTTTAGAGAGTACAAAATTTACCCTTTTTTTTTTTTGTAGAAAATTTACTTGGCAAAAGTGTATAACTGGACCAAAAGGGTTATTAAACAACTCTAATTCATATAAAACCTAACTTACACAGTCAAAATTTGGAGAATGAGGTAAATATTAGATTTTACAAAATTATTAATAACAAATATCATGCATATATTTTATGATGTTAGCAAATGTCAAAATCTTTTTTTGAAAGGATAATTGTATTCCAACTCATAGCATTACTAACAACAATATTGATGAAGATGACCTCATGACACCAAAATATCCGATCCTCGATCCTAAATCGGTTCCAACAGTAAAATCTAAAGAAATGTACAAGGAGATACAATGTGTGCTAAGTTCCCACTACGGGAAACAAAAAAGGCATACTGACAATAGAGCACCCATATAGCTCATTCAATAAATCCGCTACAATTGATGGGAAGCTTCGGTTGATCAAAGCTAAGAGACCTAGAACACAATGGTCACCCACAGCACCATGGATGTAACGCCCCGAAGTCGATTAAATGGTATTAGAGTGTAAAATGGTGAATTAGTGTGCCATGATGAGTGTTTTGAACTTAATTTGATTATTTTGTGAAAATCAAGAAACTTTGTGTTAATTTACTCTTTTAGTGATTTTTAATTATTCTAAATTGTTTTTAATTGTTAATTTAATTTCCAATAAAGCAATTTGATTTTGAAAACAGTGTATTGTTGCACACAGTTTTACACAACTGCTTTTTCTTTTTCTCTATTTATTTTCCCTCTCTCTCTCTTCCTCTCATTTTCTCACGCTCGTCTCTCTCTCCTCTCACTCTCACTCTCTCGGTTCTTCTCAC
>CAMOHE010027303.1:0-49912 GCA_946598075.1 Artocarpus hirsutus
ACCAAGGAGAAGGGATAGAAGTCCTACCTCGACATCCCATACCAACGTCTAATACTGCAGTCCTAATCCGCTATACGTTGCTCCATGAAAATACAAACAACCTTAAAAAAAAACTAAGTTTATTAATATCTAGCTTAAGGTATTCTACATCCCTAAGCTGTCTCATGGTATTTTAGTATGCCTATAGGGTTCACAAAATCATCTCATGAGTTAAAAATCTTGACTTAGGTTTTAAATGGTGAAAAATGGGAGAAAAGAATCATTTTTCATGAGGTCCGATCAGCCTGCTGGAACCCCTGGTTCGGCTTGCCAAACTTTACAGTTCGGCCTGCAGGCCATCTAGGACCGGCCTGCCAAACTGGCCTCGGTTCGGCCTATCGACCAGATAAATCCAATCTGTCAAACTTATAAATCCGGTCTACCGAACAGTGAATTCGGCCTACCAAACTAGAAAAATGTGAGAGGTCTGAAACTTTGATTCTTGGCATCCCTAAGTCCAAAAATCAATTCTAAACCTGTTTTTCAAGTCCTAGAGATTTATAACATTCATAAATGATAGAAAAACATGCTAGAATACATTTAAACATATTTAAGCAAGATTTACATAAAAATTTTCAAGGAAATCTGAAAATAGAGAAAAAAAGAAAAACTTGATTTAATCTAAATTTCATGAAATCAAGCCTAGATTCTAAATGATTTGAGTTCTACTAACTTAGATGAAGGGTTTCTTCAGCTCAAGAAACTCTGATTACAACATTTCAAAGAAATTGTAAAATTTGGGTTAAAAGTTTAAAATTTGAAAAATAAAGAAATTAACCTCAAATCAAAGCTTAAAATCGAGTTTGTGGAAACCAAATTGTATTCTTCGCCTCCCAATCCAGCTAAGAATCAAGCTTGAACTCAAAAATTTGAATCAAAATAGAGAGAGGGAGAGAGGGCAGTGTGGGAGAAAGGGAAAAGAGAGAGAAAGAGAGTCTGAGAGAGTCAGGGAGAGTGAGAGTGAGAGAGGAAATAGATAGAGAGGGGAACGGCAGTTCGCAGAGCAAAACCATGTGCTCTGGCATACAGTTTGTAATTGAGACGTATCAGGTATTTGACAAATTGTTTTGTTTCAAAATTTAAAATAACATATAAAAATAATTAAAAGTGGGATAAATTAAAAATACCATAAAATACTTAAATTAAGTTCAAATTTACATCAAGGCATATTATTCCATCATTTAAATACTAATTATACTTAATTAAATTTTTGGATGTTACAAAATGCCCCTTTTGTGACATTTCGTTCATAAAGTTTTTATTTTTACCCTTGAACTTTAATAAATATGCCATGTTGCCCCTGAACTTCAAAAACTGGTATTTTTAACCCTAAACTTTTTTTCTTTTCTTTTTTAGTTAACAAAAGTCACAACTCAAATTGCTCACCTGTGAGTCTTGAATTGTGAATTGACTCAACAATTCTAATCCACCTTTTTGATGTTGTGTTTTTTTTTAAAGGTCGTGTCGCTTTTTTTTTTTAGATTTCTGTGCTTATTAAATGAAAGAAAAGAAAAATGAATTGTAAGCAAAAAATTGAAATAATATTCAAGCAAAATATATGTGCATATATAATATATAAATTTCATATATGTGTATATATCCATAGACCTACATAAAATACTTTTAACGAAAATGGGCATTAAACAATACAAAAATACTATTATTTAGATGGAAAATTTGAGTTTTGACTTATGTGAAAAATTTTTGACTAGAAAAGAAAATGAAAAAAAAAAGTTTAGGAAGTGAAAAATACCAGTTTTTAAATTTTAGGGGGGCAAGATGACATAGTACTAAAGTTCAAGGGGCAAAAATAAAAATTTATAGACAAAATGTCATAAAAGGGGCATTTTTGCTAATGTTTTAAAGCTCGAAGGGTGTATATGCCAGTTTTTAGAATTTAAGAGGCAAGGTGACAAACTGACCAAAGCTCAAGGGGAAAAAATAAAATTTAATAAACATTTAATTTGTTGATGATGCGTGCTTGTTGTAGTTTTTTTTTTTTTTTAACTTTTAACAGAGTAATTTTTTTCCTTTTTTGTTTTGAATATAACCAACGAAGTTTTTTTAAGAAAAAAAATGTTTATTTCTTTACTAAAGGAGTACTTAATAAGTTTAAATAAAAATATATTTTTTTTTTTTTTTGGAATTTGCATTCGTCTAGTATCCTCTAGTTTCGATCTTTATCTGTGCATTAACGGCTTAGTTATTTGAAGTTGGTGTATGCGGGATGGTTGAAAGAATCTTAATGCCTCATGCTTATTCTTTTTTTAGGGAGTCGATAATAGCAAGAAGCTCGTGGCCCTTTTGCATGTTGTATAGAAGTGGTTATTTTTCTCAGGCAATTAGATGTAGAGGCAAGAGTGCTACGAAATATATTTCCAAGATTTTTGTTGATCATATTCCCAAACCATTTGCATGGGCGTGGACTTGTTAATCAAATTTTTAGCATTTTATCATATTATTGAATTTTTTTTTGAAATGTCAAGATATGTTTTAGAAAAAGGAGAGTTAGTTTTTGCAAATTGAAACGTTTTTAATTGCATCATATTTCTTTGATAGGAGAAAGAAGACTGCTGTTACTGATTCTAATACATTTTTTTGGGCCGAGTCTAAATATTTTCTCCAATCAGAGAGGCTTGCGAGCATCATAATATTTATCACAAAATTAAAGTCACGTACTTGTATTGTATTATATGAAGAGTTACGTTGAACTACATCAGAATATACATTTCACAATTAAAAGATACGTTGTCGTTTGAAAAGTGTGGGCCATACAAAACTTAATAAAAAAAACCCTTTGGGTGTACATAAATTCACAACTTTGCCAAAATAAATAAAATGGATAACTAGAAGCTACCGGTGGATTTTCTAACCTTTTTATAATTAAGAAATTAGTTGTGTCCTTATATACCTATTAGTATATAATACAGGTCACCTTTTTCATCAAATCACTAGCTTTTTCCCCCTAATTATATGTCACCTCATAATGCTTCCATCGCGATAGATGGAAGCAAAATCATACATATATATATATATATATATATATATTGCTCTTGTATTTGCAGTAGTACTTTAAGATATTAAACGAATTTACGTTTGCTTCAGAAGACTTTAATTTCAGTATTATATCTGATGATATTTGTGTTCTCCCAAAAAAAAAGAAAGCACTGATCCCATCACCATATTAAACTAACCTCATATGTTGAGGAAAGCGCTCTCCATATTTTCAAGGAGTGCGTCGTGGCTAGTAGTGTGTGGTTTTCGCGTAAACGGTCCATTAGAATTGATTCCACCCCGAGCTCTTCCTGTGCTCAATTCATCAATTAAATCATTTCCAAAAGTCAGGAAGCAGGTTTTGATGACTTTCTGCTGTTCACTGGCTGTGCTTTGGAGGCTATTTGGCGCTGGAGAAATGAGGCGCTCTTTCACGGAAAGGTTTGCGCTCTTGATGTTTATATCAGACTGCTCTATAATCAGGTCACAGAAGTCTCCCGTGTGCCGTTTGCTGGTTTCAGGAGCAACACCTTGGGATCTTCTCAGCCTTCGGAGGAAGCAAGCAGATTGCTTTTCTTGCCTGGTGTTATGGTTATCTCTGTTGATGCCTCGGTCACCCGTCGAGAGGCTGGTTTGGCGGCCCTGGCTAGAGACGATGTAGGGAATGTCGTGGTCATTGCAGTGGACTGCGCAATAAAAATTCTTGACAGCGTTTCCCTACCCAAACTTTTACTTTAGGGGGGGAAAATGTTCAGGAGTATGGGTCACCTTTTGCGGTGGATAGAAGGTGTTCAACATGTATTAGGACACATACAAGTTAGCCCTATCCTAAGGTCTATGAGGGGAGAGAGCTATAGTTTGTTCCTTGTCTCATCGTTATAATAATGACAGATTTCTCTGATGTTTATTTGAAGTACAAAAGATAATCTTGTTCTTTTAGAAATGAGCAGATTATTCTGCGTACAGACAAGAAAAGAACTCTTTTTTTGTTTTTTTGTTTTTTTTTTTAAGGAAAAGAACTTCGTTAAATCAAGACAAAGGATCACAACTCACAAGCTAAAGTTCAGAACCAGAAGGGAATAACCGCAATTAAAATAACATCAGCACAAGAACAAAGGCCAAGCTTGGCAATTTCATGAGCAGAAGCGCTGGCATATCTAGATGTAGCAGAAACAGAGTTACCTCAACACAAGCTGAAAATGTCTCTAGTAACAGAGTTACACAAAAGCTGCAAACAACGTTACACATTACACTCTTGACTTGCGTCTCTCTCGGCTTTAGTGGTCCACTTTGCTGAAGTTACAGCCCATACACACGCCATACATACATACATATATATATACACACACACATACACGAGGCATTAATGACAATGCCACCATAACATACACTTCAATAAAATATTTAATATGTTATGATCAAGGTCATATAAGGGCAATAATGACGCATGGTAAGCACATTTTTCATTAACAAACTTAAAAAAAGAACGAAAACACGACTAGCTATTGTTTGCCTTCAACGCTATGAAAGAAATAGGAAGACTCACTGGCGGTGGGGATCAGACTCTATTTCTTGAGCCAATTCTCTGTCAGCTCATTAGTGCGGTCGTCATGCCCTCCGGCAAAGTTATACGCCCTCCAAAGCATTTTTCCACATCCCTTTTTCTGCCCCTCGGTTGTACTACTTTTAGTTTCATGAGTTTGTTCCTTTGCCGCCTTTGCTTCTCTGTTCTCCTGTGACAGTTCCAATTCAAGCACTCGTTTTTTCGTAATGATATTGCTTAATTTAACCACAACAATGAATTAAGCAACCTACCTTAAGTGCAATCTCCATGCAGCTTGAGGAAACATCCACCATTGATTCTTTGATTCTTTCGAGGATGTTGAAGTCGAAATGAATGTTGTGGCGCTGGAATTTCTTGGACTCTTCATCTTTGGTGCGTTCCAACGCATCCACTCCTACTTTGATCTGTATGAAGTAGTTTCTTGTTGATCAGTGGGAAGAAAAAATGCATAAATAAGAGAAAAACTTGTGAAAATCATGTGTAAAGACATTATTTAGTGAAATTTGTGAGTCTAAATAATCACCTCGTTGAAGTATCGTTCAACTTGATCAAGGACTTTTCCAATTGGAGCCTCAATCGTCCAAGTCTGTAGCTCAGTTATTGTGTTATTCAACTTTTTGTATAATGCAGCCACAGTTCTCAAACTTTCCAACTTCTTTGTTGGAAATTCATCGAACCTCGACAAGACCTGCAAGATTTTTCCGTAAAGATCAGACATTAATCAAAGGAAATATTATAATGTAAATATACATATATGTTTATAATCTCCTGTGTCTCGTCAGTTAATTGTTCAAGAACGGATCCCACAACTTCGTGGAACTTCAGCAACTCATCCAGGTCCTTTGTTTGGAAAGAACTAATGGAAGATTTCATCTCCGTTATGGGTTTTGTGTACTTTTGAACATCTTCTTCAATTTGTTGAAAGTACGCTGATCTGATGAGTACATGGTTGGCCTTTGACTGTAGCTAGTAATAGAGACTCCACAGATCAACAACAATAATATTACCTTCTTGTCATCTCTGCTAAAGCATCAGCCATTCCTTGCTTTCCGCTAGCAGTACCACTTCCCATACCACTCTTTATCAAGATAGACCGTTTTACATCTAGATCAGTTCCTTCCACTTTTCTCTTGAGAGTCCTATAGAGATTGCCTATTTGTGCTGACCTCTTCAGTTTAGTATTTGCTTTCTTTGCGCCCAAGGATTTTGTTGTGCCAATTGGAGGAGGCGGTGGGGGAGCAACTCCACTTCCAGGCTGCATCGGTGGCAGTGGTGATGGCACTGCTCCTCTTGAAGACATCAAAGGTGGCAGTGGTGGTGGTGGTGGTCGAGGAGCTGTTGTTAGTACTGTTCCTGAATTTTTGGGAGGAGGCGGAGGCGGTGACAAAACTGGTGCTCCATTTGGCAGAATTTTTGGCCCTGATGGTTTTGGCGGTGGTGGTGGTGTTGTGACATTAGGTAGTGATGGTGGCGGCGGCTGTGGTGGTGGAAGAAATGACATTTTTATGGCGTCTGCTCTATGTTTTCTATCTAATCTCTTCTCGTTCAAATTCGGATTTTGAAGCAATATTATGTCTTTCTCAGTGCTTCTACCAATGCCTTCCTCTCTAATTCTCTCATGTGTCCTTTTCAGGCTCCTCTTTGCCTCTGTCTTTCGCTTTGGTTCCTCAACGGAATCAGCATTCTTATCCAAAGTTGTGCCACCATAGAGTACTCTTTCATGTGAGAAGTGAAGCATTGGTTACTTTACATCAATTGGGTTCAGTTTCTTCACTGCTTGAACTCTCAGAGACAAAAGCAGAGGTGGTGTGTAAGAAAAGTCTGCAATGTCCATGGCTTTGCTTGAATCAGCACGAATCAATTCCGGAAGCACTGAGGTCGGAGTAACCGGAGACGAGCAACAAGAGTAGTTGTTGTCTGAGTAGGAATCACTTAAGATTTTCCCAAACGAATTAGTTTTTGAACTGTGGAAGTCCTTTATCTGATCATCTTCATCCATCATATCAAACTTTTCTCTTGCCATCTTAATCATGCAATCAAGTAATTGCACCGCAGTTTCAGCTTTAACGGAAGAAAATTACAGATTACTAATCAACAACAGTCAAGAATTTAGAAGGGAAAAAATACAAAAAAAAAAAAAAAATCCCAACAGTCCTTTTGCAATCCTTGAATCTTAATTAGTCCAATATTGAGATGATAAAAGAGCATACCAAGTTTGTAAGAATTGACGTCTTCCTCAAATGATGTGAAACCGTAATCGAGTTTATCGACGCAGTCTTCATTTGTCATCCATGAGTCTCCAATAGATTTCAATGCTTTCCAGGAGGCCAAGCCCTGTTTGAACTTATTATGCAGATTAACATGAAATGCTTTGCAAATAATTCTACTTTAATCTAATTTTTTAGTTACTAAATAAATCATGCGGTAGAGCTGTTCCATAGACGCTTCATTCATGTCCGATAATTGCTCAGAAGATGTAATCTCCTGGTAAAGACGCTTGAGATCATCCATTAATCCTATCGTCAGCTGCAACATGACAAATGTTATATACGGAGATCAAAAGAATACATAAAAGGAGTCTTTGGTGTTACCTAGGAAATATTAAAATCACGACTTCATAACCAAAAAAGAAAAGCAAAGGAAAATTAAGGCAAAACAGTGGGAAATCTTACCTTGTTAACGGAAAAATCGAAATCTTTCATTTCCTGATCAAGCAACACTTTCTGCGTTAACATATTATTTCACATATATTGGGCTGCAAATTACAATGTGTTGTACTTTATATCGAAACGAATAGAAATTGCGAAATCAAAGTTAAGGCGTACCTCGAATCCATACGACTTGCGATGGAAAAATGGCGGTAAGCGGATGAAACTTTCTGTAACTATTGATTGTCCCTTATACCAAGTCATACAATTAAAACGAAATAGAAGGGACAACTAATGATGAAGTTTAATGGTTGTGAGACTTGGTCTAATAATTCCTAGTTGGAAGATTGAAGTTTGAAAGTACAAACAAGTTTTAGCTTGAATCAGAGATCTTTTCAATTAGAATAATCTAAGCTTAGTTTGCAAGAAAGAGTACTGTAGAATGTCCAAATTTAAAAATAATGACAATAATAATACCAAGACTAAATTGAAAAATCATAACATGCAGACCATTCGGGGATTTGATGCAAATTCTTATTGGACGACCACTTGATGAACTTCTCCGAAAGAGAATGAATTAGGAAAAAATAGAAAGAAAGAAATAAAAAAAGAGTTAGCTTTGTCCAAATAGGGGCAAAAAAACCCCAAAAAAAAAAATAAAGTGTTAAGAGTAACCGTCTAGAGGGTAGCTAATAGCTAGTCAATTTTTTCATGCATGTGATTGTTGGGAAAGGAATCATGTGCTTAATTTTTTGTTCCCTTAGTTATACCCTAATTAACTAATGTATTCCTTTTTTTTTTTTTTTTTTGGCTCTGTAACTAATTAATTCCTTAATTGAATTTGTAGGACATGTTCTGAAAGCTCTAGTTTGATTGGCTAACAAGTAACAAAAGTTCACATGTACATTAATTTTTTTTTCTTAATTGAGTGAATTGTATTGTTGTACCTTAAACTATATGGTTTTTTGCATAATACACCTCAAACTTTAAATTTTGGCAAAATGCATTTTGAATTTTAAAATCGTTGGCAATTGAGGTCCAATAGCTATGGTGAGTTAAAAGGCATGAATAGTTTTGGTTGTGGATTCGTATGTGAGTTTTTTTTTTTTTTTTTTTTTTAAGGATAGAACTCATCATTTTAAGAAAAAAATTGAAACCAACATGTAGAAAGAATATTGAACATAAATTAAAAATTGCTATTGGTCTTCAATTGTCATTGATTCATGGTGCATGTTGACAAGATTGAAAGTTTATAGCGTATTATACAAAAGCAAATAGTTCAAGATATAACAGTGTAATTTACTCTTCTTTATTTGAGGGTTGGGGATGAGAATTTAAGATTTCATTATCGATCGAGTGTGTTTTGGAATGTGATTAAAACTATAAGGTGTATAATTAATTCGCTAAGTATATCATGATAAATATACTTGTTAATAATAATGTACTATTTAGTCCACCTTTAGTTAAACCAATGGTCTAAAATAGATTAAAAAGGTGTTTGGTAGGTGGTTGAACAATTGGTTAGAACTATTTTTTACTGTAGCATGTGAGAGTTTTATACTGTAGCTATTTTTTTATTGTTACTATAGCATGTGAGAACTTTACATTATTCGTAATTAAGAAAATAGTAAAAATCATAACTGCCAAACAGGGGTAAACTTAATTCTTCGCCATTGCGTCCACCTCATATTACAAGGGGCAGAGTTCATATTTTCCTATCTCAACTTCAAAAAACAAAAAAAACACAAAAAAAAAAACATTTTTCAAAACGAGGTACCGGCTGTTGTTTTCATTTTTTATTTTTTCTTTTTTAATAGTATGTTTAAAAATCTTAATTTTAATCAAAATTTTTAGTTGTTACAGTGTAAAGCTTTCATATGCTATAATATTAAGAAAAAGTAAGACAGAATGCAAAGCTCTCTAGTACTACTACAGTCTTTTTAATCAATATTGATTCAAACTTCCAACCATTAGTTTAAACTATACTTCTCAAATACTTTATTTATTAAAAAAAAAAAAAAAAAGAAGCTTAACCATTATTGGATCCGGGCCATTTGACAAGCTAGATTATAATTTATAAACCTCTCTGCAATGATATTTTGTATTTTAACAGTTGATCATACAATTTCTGATTGAATTTTTATTGACGCCGAAGCATTCGCCTCCTCCCACAAAAAGTCCAAGAAATTTGGTTTGCTAATTTGCAACGCAATGTCGAGATCCTAATGAAGAAAGTTGATACACTTGGTTCGTAACGTCGACCCCAAACGTTGCGCCACCACTTAATGACAACAATAATTTTTTGAAATATGATCTTGATCCCATTTCGACATACGATGAACCAAGTGCAGATATTGTAAAAGTAACTGAAGATTTTAATAATCTTGTCTAATTTTTTATAGAAGTTGGGATGAAGAAGAAAGTCAAAATTTTAATTATGGCGATGTTGAAGATAGTAAGAGTTTCAATTTTGTTTCAATCTTTGATGAAGGCAATGATAAAGAAAAGATCTAGAATCAAATTCTAGAACAATCATGCTGGAATAATATTTTTCAGTGGTTAATCATGATATAATATTCTTATCCCATGCATGATAGTACCTTCCAACATATTATCTATTTTAAAAACAGGACCATGTCAATCAATTTAACAACTTACATTCTAATAAAGTGTTTAAAAACTATAGTTAAGAGTAAAAAATTTTAACCAAAAATTATAATATATAAGAGTTTTATAAACTATAATATGTAAAAATTTTATACTGTAATAATTAAAATTTTTAGTTAAGATTGATTTTATTAAACATATTTTAAATTTGAGGAGATTTTTATTATGAAACCTATGTTTTTTCTCCGCCGGTAAAGCATTTTTACCCAAACCGTTGGATCAAAATCTATTGGCTAAGAGTACCTTGTCTTTTCTATACAACCTGTTAAATAGATCTCTCATTGTTATGGTGGGTCCCATATGCTATTGAAGAAGTCTTCTACCGACTTGGACCTCCATTGTGGGAGAGTGAGACACATTGAAGCTGGGTTGGACGGTGTTTGAAACGCACGTCTCAAGCGCAGAAGGGAGAACAAAGCCAGCTCTGACGCAGATGCATTCTGCTGATGCATGTAAAGCCGGCTCTGACGCAGATGCATTCTGCTGATGAGGATAGCCGTGGAAAGAGAGAAAAGGTATTTAGCTGTAGATTTGGTACTTTTTTACACCCTTTTGCTTTATTTTTTTCTCTTAATTTTAAATCAAAAGAAAAATAATTAAACCAAAATTATTTATTCTACACACAAATTAATTTTTTAAAAACTAAAATGATTAATAGCATACTAAAATTACATATTTATGTGGTTTCTACAGAATTTACTCAAAATAGTTATTCAATGCGCAAGTGTTTTAATTAAAGAATCTAATGATAAATAAAAGTATAAAATTATGATATCTAACCATATAAAATATGCACTTTTATGTGTTTATTAGAGACAATGATCAAACTAGATTTTTTTGCCTAAAAAAATTGGCCAAATAAATATCTAATGGGATTGGATCAAATTGCAATATTTAATTATAGATCTCAAATTTCAATTAAGTTATTACTGACTATTTAGATTATTATCTATAAATTTAATCCTCATACGTATAACAATTATATATTAAATTTATAGTCATATTAATAATTATGGGATTTTTTTAAGGTCAAGAAAGAGTTGATTTTGGGTTGTGGTTCCTTGCATTAGAGGAGAAAACATCAATACCCAAAACCAGTTGACTGAATATTCCTTAAAAATCAGTTGGACATTCTTATGTATATGGAGAAATTAATAAAAAGCCATAGAATACTTGGATTTAAATATCATCATCGTTGTTGAGCTCAAAAGATTGGATATTATCATCATCGGCCTCTCTTCTTATAGGTCAACAAACCTCTATTTATCATTGTCAAAAATCTTAGGAAATCATAATATTTAATTAAATAATTTTTTTTTGCCAATTAGTCTAGCAAAAAAAAATATATAACTTGATGAAAACATAAAAGTGTACATTTTATATTTCAAAAAAGTGCATGTTTTATATGGTCAAATAGCATCATTTTACACTTTTATTTGTTATTAAATCTTTTAATTAAAGCATTTGTGTTTAAATAATTATTTTGAGTCAATGCCAACACCACAAAAATATGTATTTTTAATGCATGTTTTGTGTTTTAAAATATTTTACTTTTAAAAATATTTGTGTAATTTTCATGAATGATTTTATGTGTAAAAAAATTAATTTTGGTTTAATTATTTATTTCTAGATTTAAAATCTAAAGCAAAAAGGAGCAAAACAATGTAAAAAATATTTAATGTAACAAAACACTTACTTCTCTCTCTCTCTCTCTATGTCAGCCTCATGTGGACATGCACCATCACTGATTCAGACACCTCCGTTGCATCAATGCACTTGTCCTCAAGCCCAACTACTCGCATTCCTTCCCTCTGCGTGCGTTAGATGCATCTTCCAACTAGATGTTCGCATCTCCTCCATTTGCCTGATTTAGCGAGTTCAACGTAGGGCAACGTTTTCTGTAACAACTCTAAAACGTGGCCATCACACAAATAAAGATAAATTTTGGTGTTTTAGATCTAAATTTGATATTTTTACACCATTCTGTTCTATTTTTATTCCATATTTCAAATATACAAATAATTAATTAAACCAAAATTGATTTCTTTACGCATGAAATTATTTATGAAAATTACAAAAATATTTTTAAAACTAAAATATTATAAAACACAAAACATACACTAAAAATACATATTTTTGCAGTTTTTTGCCAAACTAGTTACAAATGATTATTTAACACATAAATGTTGTAGTTAAAGGATTTAATGAAAAGTAGAAGTGCAAAATGATGAAAATAACATTAAATCCTTTAATATTATCATTTTACACTTTTATTTGTCATTAAATCCTTAACTATGACATTTGCATGAAATAACTATTTTGTGTTAATTCAGCTAAAGCCACATAGACATAAACGTGAATACCAATATTAAAAATAATCAATAATTAGTATGAGAAGTTAAATTCATAGTCCTTGATCACTGTTATTAGAACCTTAACAGCTAGTGATGGATCCAAGAGGTGATTCTAGGATTTGATCACGATTGTCAACATATTGCTGATTAATTAAGTAAAATGACATGTAATCCTTTGTATATATTATGGATACTTTATATGGTATTTGAAAGTATGGCTTAAACAAATTTTGGTTAAAAACACTTTAATACATTAGAGTTTTATATTGCAACTCACTTTTTACTATAGCATAGGAGAGCTTTACGTTGTAGCAAACAAAAGTTTTGATTGAAATTAAGATTACCCAACACACTATTAATAATCATCAACAAAATCCCCATGATTATTAACGTGACTATTAATTTAACATATAGTTGTCATATGTACCAGGATTAAGTTTGTGCATCTTTAATTACATATTATAAATGCGGTCCAATCTTATTAAATATTCATTTTACTAATTTTTCTTGCAAAAAAACTCTAGCTTGATCATTGTAGTTAATGAACATGTAAAAGTGTAGATTGTTGATGGGCAAAACTTGTTTAACAAATAATCTTTCAAATCTTCATCGTGGCAATCTCTCATGGGCAGAATGAATAAAACAGTAAAAGAAAATAATAGCGAGAATACATAAAATTTATAGTGGTTTACTTCAATTAAAGGCTATGTCTAATTTAGGTTTTCTTAGATAATAAGGTTTGACTATAAGAAAAAAAGTATATAAAGTGTTTGTGCCAAGAACTGGGCATAGGCTACTCTATAAAGCTAGCCCCTATTTATAGTTTTTAGGGGTTGGCCATAATCTTACCCTTTAAGCATTATTCAAATTCAAATACATAATAATCTTTTCTCCTATTAACTAAATGATATCATCATGATCTCTTATAAGACTTATCCATTCTAAATAGCATAAATTCAATAGATCTGGATCACCTTGAGTACTTATCGCTGTCTAGGATTTCTTTTGACTTGAATATAGATATGAAAACTTCTAGAGTACACCGAGGCTATATGGGTTGAGATTTGTCTTGGGCCTTCCTGGCCCTATACCAACCTAGGCCCAACTAACACACATTTTATTTGGCTAATTATTATCATTTATACTTTTGTTTGTCATTAAACCATTTAATTACAACATTTTGTGTTTTAAATAATTATTTTGAGCCAATTTGATAATAATTGCAAAAATATGCATTTTTAATATGTTTAAAATATTTTACTTAAAAAATATTTGTGTAGTTTTTATAAAAATTTTATGCATAAAATAATTAATTTTGGTTTAATTATTTGTCTATAGATTAAAACTGTGGAGAAAAAAAGAAAAAAAATAAAAAGAGCAAGGCCCTGTTTGTTTTTGTGGTTTCTACCACAATCTCAGTTATGAACAGTAAAAAGTTCTCACATGCTATAGTAACAAAAAATAAATTTGCTACAGTAAGAAAGTTCTCACATGCTACAATAAAAGTGGTTCTCACCATTAGTTTTCATCACTCTCTTAAACACCCTACAAAAAGGTTTAGGAAAAAACCAAAATTGAAGCCAAAGCACCAAATTTTCCCCCTCACTTTGTCAGTTCTATGAGTGTACTTGCTACATGTCAGCAACAAATTCTTCAGCTCTGTCCATGTTAGTACCTTTCTGAACTGGAGCCAGCAGTGTCATAAATTTTCCACTTGAGCGGAAGGCGCGCTCTACAAGCCATTGCCCCGCGTCTTTCCCACTCTCCCGCGAAACTCCCCACCGACAAATAAATAAGGTGGGACATATTTTACTAATGGATGGCCTTATCAGCTACGCCACATCCATGTGAAGCCAATGCACTTCATCAGCCATCAACCATCAACCAGTCATATGAAAGTCGAACAAAAAGTATGGTACCCATTAGTGGAGAAAAAACATGGGTTCCATGGAAGAAATTCCCTAAATTTGGGTCTTTCAGAATTTGTAATATTACAGGGCCATGACACGTAGCCTTTTTATTTATAGAATAAAATTATGTCTTTAGTTTATAATTTTTTTTTGTATATTTTAATATATATGTATAAATATATTAATGACTTTAATAATGATATTATTATTTTTAAGTTATTTTTAAAATAATAATATTATACGTATTTAAAATTTTAAATGAATTATAATATTATTATATTAAAAATTCTTGAAATTAAGATGTTTGTTGCTTAAATTCAAATTAGTATTTAAAAGAACAATTTTAAAATTTCTTCAGCTAAAGGATGAAATTCTTTTACCAAAAAATTGGTATCCAAAATATCATTAAATTAATGATATGCCATATTTTACGTTTTTTTGTAATTTAATAAAATTATTGACTTTAATGGTATTATTAATGCAATTATATCTCATTAAATTAATGATATTTTTTATTGAGTATTTTATTATTGTATTATAAAAAATTTATTGATGTACTTTAAAGGTTTTATTAATGTAATTATATCTCTTAAATTAATGATATTTTTTTTATTAAGTTTCTGCTTCTTGTGATGTAAATTAATGAGAATTCTTTAATGATATCAACAAACTACTTAAAATTTTAAAATTTAAAAATTGGGTGGCAAAGCAACACATTAACATAATAAGGAATTAGGTGTATATTTTTCTCTAGCAATTTAACTTTTCAAAAAATAAAGAAATTTGTTATAAAAACTCAGTATATAATACCTAATGGTATTTTAGGATTCCCAATCTATATAATTTTAGAAAAGGGATATATAAGTAATTTTACATAACAAAAATAAATATTAATTCACTCCTTTTTCAAATTGTTTAATTTTTACATATGTATATTCTGTTTATATTAAATTATTAATTGACGCACTCCGAATTAGAGGACGAATCTAATGTTGCAGTCCATGACCCAGTGGAGAACTTACGGGGTTGTGCATGAATTGGGATGCTAAGATCTGTGAAGTTGAAATCTAATGGCATTTCTAAATTTTTACTTACCAGTGTTTAGTTTCTTTTTTTTTTTGGAAAGACAACCAGTGTTTATTTTTCTTTTTTCATAGAACCAATGTTTAATATAACCGGAATTTCTCTTTGTATAAGTACAGGATTATCCATCGATCACAAAATTATGTAAGAAAATAATCAAATCAGTGGGTTTGGTTAGTGGTGGAAATCATTGGTGGAACCGTTTTTACTATAGCATGTCAGAGCTTTCTATTATAGCAACTTTTTTTTTTTACTGTAGCATGTGAAAACTTTACATTGTTCATAACTGAGTTTGTAGTGAGAACCACTCTTAGCATATATCTTTTGTTACATCATTCTTTCATCCTCTCCTTCATCTTATAGAAAACAAAATGGTACCGAAGAAAAATGTAATTCTTTATCTATCTATTTGTTTTAACCATTGATGGCTCAAAATGCAATTTCCATTGCTAGGGAAGGCCCTAGAGTAAGCTCCACCTAATTTTCAACACCATCGGACCTTAAATTCTAGAAAAAATATGGCTTAATTCTATCAATATAACATCCGATCTACAGCCAAATTTCTAAGAAAGCAAACCATATATATAATTCCGACCCGATGTTTGCTTGAGATTTGCCGGCGCCCACTGTTTCACTAATTCTTCGTGTATGACAGTCATGGAGGCCATCGCGCATATACAATAATTATAATGTCCTTTCAAAATTAAATGCGTAGACAAGTATTTAAAAAAATGGTGTAACGTGTGGGGTGTGTATAAAAGGATAATTGTGGGATTATATGAGTTTTTGATATTAAAAAGAAATAATTTTTAAATTTCAAATTTTTAGGGGGCGTTAATAAAATCTTGAGATGTAAATATAATCTCCTTAAGAATTTTGATGCAATTTTTTGGTATTGGGCCTCAGTTTTAGACTATATTTGGGCCTCACTTATTTTGATGGTTATATTTATCGGCAAAATTATAAAATCTGACCTCTTTTTCAAAAGGTGGATTAAAATTTTTCTTTGTTCTACACTTATAGGTCTTTCTTTTTGAATTACATATATTAAAAATCCAAAAACATCCTTTTAACAGACTTTATTGTGTATTTAGTTTTTTTTTAACAAATTTCTTTATTTTTTTCAAAGTTGGATCGATGAAAAAAAAACTTGATATTATATAAATAGAGATACACTTAATTATCTTTTAATTAATGTCTTCGTTGGAAATGAATAGAGAGAGGGGAGACGTGGAAGAAAAGAAACGAAATAACAAAGTGACATAATAGATGTGTGGCAAAATTTTTTTTTATTTTTTGGCACAAATAAACAGATTAAAAAAAGGTGTGATATAAGGTGTAATTTCTCTATTTTAGGCCTATAATTAGGTCGGGTATATGATAGATATCACGTGATAGCCACAAAGCTATATTAGAATAGGAATAATTTCTATTCTGTTATTTTTTAACAAAGTTAGGATATTACTGTTTAGTATTATAAGCCTTTTTGTTATTTTAATACGGCATTAAGTTGTTTCTTTTATTTTATAAAGATTTAAAGAGCTCTCATAACTATCTTGTATTAAATTTATGTATGATCACCAGAATCAATGAGTTTGTGCTTATTCTACTTTTAAGACATTTTAGGAAATCAACGAGTGATTATTGCGTAATTTCTTCACATTTTCTTTGAATCAACAGGTTAGTAGATGTTCAATCTTTGGGTATTTTAATTGAATGGATCTTAAAAAGATTTATCCAATTTCCTATTTTTTGTTGCGCTTACATTGATAGTATACATTTTTTCAATCCAAGATGGAGGAAAGAAATCTTTTTTTTTTTTTTTTTTGCTTGGGTAAGAGGTAAAATAAATATCAATGTTGCATGCCAACCTTATTTTATTTGATTATTATAAGGATAAAGTTAGAATTGCATGCGGTTCCATTCCACATTTTTGTTGCTGAGAATTTTCCCCTCGCTTGGTTGCCTCTTGCACAAGCACATGAAAGAATATTGAATTCAGAAGGTATATGCCCTTGATTGTTGAAAATTGAATGGAATTTTTCAATTTCCTGACCGTTGTTTATTCAGGAACCAAGTATTTAGCCAAACAGCACTAAAGAAAATTCCTGGAAGCGAAGTATTTAACTTGCAGACCTTTCCATACTGTATATTACTTTGCGACAATTTCTTCAGTGTTCTAAGCACAACACGATTGTAACTAGCGTCAAAGACCTTTGCTTGCCATCTAGATCTAACTAATAAATATCATAAAATTCTTAACAGCTATAATAAAAAAATAAAAAATTGTTATAATATAAAATTTTTATATGCTATAATTTTAAAACTAACATTTTCGGTTTAAACAGATGTCCAAATACCTTCAAAAGTATTCATTGAACTGCACTTATTGTTAGGCTTGTTTATTTGTTTTATTTATGTCTTTTTTATTCATTGCACTGCACTCAATCTATTTGTTAACTTGGCTTGGTTGACTTGTGGACAAAGGCAAAAAGAAGCTTGTCTAGTTTAAAAAAGGTTGACCCACGAAACTTCGTACAATCCGGTCCGGACAGTGTGTGGTTGACTTTTGTTAAAATTTATTGTTGTGGAAGAGTGATTAATAGGGTGTTTGAAAGAATGGTGGGAACTGTTAGTTAAAAATATTTTTACTATAGTACGTAAAAACTTTAAACTGTAGCTATTTTTTATTGTTGCTGTAGCATATGAAAACTTTATACTATTTATAAGTAAAAAAGTAGTGAGAACCACTTTTGTCAAATACAAGATAATAAATTTATGACAAATGCCTCTAAAGCTGCATAGAAACTTTGTATAGATCTCCCTATGTTTTATTTTTTATTAAAGGTAGAAAAGGCAATAATTTGCTTCACCCATGGAGCTTGAAACAGTTCATGATTTGATTAAATTTTTTATGATTTGATTTACAACGTGAAACAATTATGTATTTTATGATTTGATTTACAACGTGAAACAGTTCTACGTACATTATGCATTGCAAATTTTTAATATGAGCGATCACAAATCAAATTGTTAGATCTCAATCTCATGGCATTGCAGGTGACTTAAAATTGCCTTTGCTTCTATAAGAATTCTAAAAAAAGTAACCTACTAATATATATATTTTTAGTTGTCGGATTTGTATAAAAAAAAAAAAAAAGACCAGATCTATTGATTTAATTATATGTACTACCGGTGAAACTACCCACCTGACCAAGGACCCTTTTTCATTTTGAGAACGTATTAACTTGATATATGAAAAGAAATGTATATAGGTCAAATTAATAAAATTTTTTTATGGTGGGTACTGAAAGCATGATTAATTGATAAGTAGTTGTCCTTCAACTATTTAATCTATCAAGAAAAATGATTTTGTTTAAGATCTAATGGTTAAAAACAGTACTCTATCGTTGTGGTCTACACCGTAGAAAAACCCCATTGATCCCCTTCAATATGGACGAAGGAATAAAGATCCATCATCTGTTTTCTAAAGTTTTTAATTTTCTGCGTATCTTTCTTATTTTCTTCATTAATTCTTTATAATTATAAATTTTACACAAATGGTTTAAAAGATTTACCACTCATCACTTTTGCTT
Organism: Artocarpus hirsutus; assembly: GCA_946598075.1. Lineage (NCBI taxonomy): Eukaryota > Viridiplantae > Streptophyta > Magnoliopsida > Rosales > Moraceae > Artocarpus > Artocarpus hirsutus. Next base: position 18,856 of record CAMOHE010027303.1, read on the forward strand.
TTAATTTTTTTTTTTTTTTTTTTTGCTTGCATCCGTTATAATTTCAAATAGAAAACCCAAATAAAAAAAAGTCATACCACTTAAGTTTATAAATGAAAAGAAAAAAAACATAAAAAGAATTGTAAATTAATAGAAATGCAAAAGAAAAAGAAGATAGTTTTTAGTATTTATTACACTAGTCTAAAACTTTCAATCAACTCATTTCGCTAAACAAAAATTCCAGCTTCGACATTGTTATTTTTAATTAGAAATTGAAATTATTCAATATACCTTTCCAATTATATTGCATTTCAAGCGTTTCCAAGTGGCAGAACGTACTTGTAAACATGCCAAGAAAAGGCAGGCGGGGAAATCCACCGATGTTATTTATTAAAAAAAAAGTTAAAAAAATTCCAAGAAAATTAACTCAACATTGATGCACGTTTAAGATTAAACAAGGATGGATGGAACCTGGGGAAGGACTTACTTATCAAGGCCAAAAAAAAAAAAATGCATTGATCAATTTTCGATTTGGTATGATATTCTAGTCTACTCAGAATGGAAGTTCGTCTACGCGCCAGCTACAAGTCTAATATCCAACGTGGGTGTCACATTCAAAATCCGAAAGAGTTTTGTTCAAATTTTGCGGGTCGAAATTGGAAGACATTGAATTCATGTCCCCTAACGTTGTGTTCAATTCTGTCATGGCGCAATTACTATTTTGGTATGTCTGCGTGCAGTTGTTCGTTTGTGTGTGTGAGTGTTTTTTTTTTTCAATAAAAATAACTACAATGTATAATGGAATTATTATCATTTTAATACAATGTAGTTTTTTACTTTGGGCCAGTTTAACATTGCTATGTTGTGCTGTTGCTTTTGCTGTGTTATACTGTCGAGTAGAAGCAGGTAGGCGTTTAACAAATTTTTGTCAAAATTGCTATGAGAACTAGAAGCATAATTGCATATGTTTGATAAACTATGTGTAAAATTGCTGTAAAAATATATAATGACGAAAATAGACATTAATTTAGTAAGCATATTTATAGGTTTTAGTTTTTACCTAATTTTAATTTTAGGTTAGTATATGTAATATTTGTACATTAAAATGAAAAGATGTAATTTTATTTTTATTATTTAACATATTTTTACAAAAATAAATTACTTTTATTAATTAAACAAGATAAATTATATGTTCATGTAAAAGATAAATGACAAAAAATGGGTTATCATTACTAATTTTGATAATAATAATTGGTTATTATTTGTATTTGTTATTTGATTTATTTTAATTTGTTGAAGAAAAATAGATAAATTGGGAATTATGTATTATTATTATTTATGTTGGTTTAATAATTTTAAATTACAAAAGCAGAAGCTGTTGTAAAAAAGCAACCTTGACCTATTTCTCACCTTTTTCTGCTAAGCAACAGTTTTTAGAAGCAACTTTTTAGAAACAGGGTTTGCCAAACACCCTAAACTGCTGTAGGCGGTTACATAAATTAAAAGCAACCTCCAGAAGCAATGTCAAATGAGCCCTCTATCCCAATAGTACACATTTTTGTCATTAGCCGATTGGAGTACCATTTAATTCAAGAAAATAACAACTAGTTATTAGCTTAATCCCATTTTGGGGATGTGATAGGTTTTTTTTGTCCTTTTAGTTTTTTTAAGTATAAATTCAAAAAAGGATGCTAAAACAAAGTTTTTCCCACTTAAAATCTTTTACTTTTTTTTTATGTTCTAATTTTCTCTGTAATAATGTTTTTAGGCTAAAAGAACAAAAATTAAACGACATTTTATGTTCCCAAAACTAGTCTTAAAGTGCTCAAATAATATATGTTATTTAAATCAAGAAGTATTATAATGAGATAATTACATAACGTAAAAAATATTAATGTGTTAACGTAAAAAATTGCAACGTCCCAGAACGATAATTTCTTCATAAAATAAGTAGAATATAGTTTGAAGCTGCATTCTCATAGTTCACACTTCACTTGGTGATCATACGTACACAACTTCTAGTTTTTCTTGAACTTTATTACTTGGAAATCAAGAAAGAAAAGTATATATATATATATATATATATATGTATGTATGCATGTATGTATGTGTGTGTGTGTGTGTGTATATATTCACGTGTTAATGGAAAAGGACAACCATATGCGAACTTAATTTGTATCGCTTCATTTTAGTCATCCTATCTCAATCAAGTTTTATATAGGATTATTTTAATCATCAATCATTAAATTAATATAAAATACATTAAAAACAATATTCGATCTGTGATATTTATTTTTTATTTGAGTAATAGAAAATACAACTCTTACTATTAATTTTAAGGTTAATAATAAAATTTTAATTCAGTAATTTAATTAGTAGTTCAAAATAAACTAAAAGTTTAATCTAAATTAATTAAAATATATTTATCTTAATGCTTGATTTAACTCTTTATAATACATCAGCTATTAATTTATGGCATTACAGTAGGAAAAAAAAGCACATTCTTAGAAAGAAAAATGTAGACACAATTATACCTTTCATAAAAATAACTACAATGTATAATATTATCATATTAATACCCTTGTCGTATTTGACTTTATCCCAATGGCACAAATTATTGTGATAAGCCTATTGGAGTACCATTTAATTCAAGAAAATAACATGTGGTTATTAGCTTTAGGCCATTTTGGGATGTGATAGGTTCTTTTTGTCCTTTTACTCTTTTTTTGTAAGTATACATTCAGAAAAGATAGTTAGAAGGATGCTAAATCAAAGTTTTTGCCATTTAAAATCTTTCTTTTTTTCCCTGTTATGTTCCTCTTTAATAATGGTTTTTAGGCGAAAAGAATAAAAATTAGACGACATTTTACGTTTCCAAAAATAGTCTTAAAGTGCCCAAATAATATATGTTTTCAAATCAACGAGTATTATAATGAGATAATCACAAAATGTAAGAGTTATTAATGTCATAACGTATAAAATACAACGTCCCAGCATGATTATTTCTTAATAAAATAAGTAGAATATAGTTTGAAGCTGCTTTCTCATAGTTCACACTTCACTTGGTGGTCATACGTAGACAACTTCTAACTTTTCTTGAACTTTATTACTTGGATATCAAGAAAGAAAAGTATATATGTACATGTGTGTATATATGCATATGCACGTGTTAATGGAAAAAGGACAAGCATATATGAACTCAACTTGTATCGCTTCATTTTATTCATGCTATCTCAATCAAGTTTTATATTGAGGTATTTTTAATCTTCAATCATTAGATTAATATAAAATAAATTAAAAACAATATTCGATCTATGATATTTAATTTTTATTTGAGCAAAAGAAAATACGATTCTTTACAATTATTTTTAAGGTGAATAGTAAAATTTTAATTCATTAATTTAAGTAGTAGTTCAAAATAAACGAAAAGTTTAATCTAAAATTAATTAAAATATATTTATCTTAATGCTTGATTTTACTCTTTATAACACATCAGCTATTAATTTATGGCCATTACAGTAGGAAAAAAAAGCACACTCTCAGAAAGAAATATGTAGACACTTAACATTTAATTCAAGAAAATAACATATGGTTACCTTAAGGCCATTTTGGGCACGTTATAGGTTTTTTTTGTCCTTTTAGTCTTTTTTTAAGTATAAATTCAGAAAAGAAAGTTAAAAGGATGCTAAAACAAAGTTTTTGCCATTTAAAACCTTTCTTTTCTTTTCTTTTCTTTTTTTTTTCCTGTTATGTTCTTTCCTCTTTAATAATATTTTAGGCTAAAAGAATAAAAATTAAACGACAATTTACATTCCCAAAAATAGTCTCAAAGTGGTCAGATAATAAATATTTTTTAAATTGACGAGTGTTATAATGAGATAACCACAGAACGTAAGAGATATTAACGTATCAAAGTCAAAAATTGCTGCGCACCAGAATGATAATTTCCTATAAATAAAGTAAGGATATAGTTTGCAGCTGCTTTCTCACAGTTCACACTTCAGTCGGCAACTTTCTTGAACTTTATTACTGGAATATCAAGAAAGAAAAACATTTATATCTTCACGTGTTAACGGAAAAAGGACAACCATACGTGAACTTAATTTGTATCGCTTCGTTAATTATTATCTACTCATCTTTAGATGAGAAATGAGACAAAGGCGTAACCTAGTCAAAACCACGTGTTTGGTTGTCGGGTCTAGATTTCATACCTTGTGTGTGTGTTTTGGAATGAGGGAGCGAGCCAGGTCCACAATATAATTTCATATCTTTGCGTTTTAGATGTTGATAGACGGACATGTTTTTCTAGAGAGCTAAATTAAACTATTAACTCACTAAGATATCATCTTTCGGCATGATTAGATACTTAATTGTATATACTTTATGCAAATGATTTAACAGCTCTGATACAAAGAAAACAATACTAAATAAAATGAAACAAAAATATTCAATTTCTTAGGTTATTTTATTCTTTCTATCAGCTTGGTATGGGGATTAGAGTTTATAGAGTGTGTCAATCTGATTTAAATGTTCTAGTTTCTCTATCACTATATAGTTTATTTATTTATTATCAATAATGTATATTATTCATTAATGTTAGATGCTCTTAGTATAATAATAATTATTAGTAGTAGTTGAGTACCATGTACAATGCACATGTGAGTAATTTTGTAAGTTTCATCCCGTGTTAAAATTTTGATTTCAATTTAATTGTTTTTTAGTTTATTTGATTACCATTTTACTATTTTTCTAGTTTATAGTAATATGGATCTTATGCGATTAACACTAATTTATACTTCTAAAAATAAAATGGTTAGAAGAAAAAAAAGTTGCTTAATGGAGAGGAACAAAACAAGGACGAATGGTATTTCAAAAAAGCATATTGTAAACTTTCAACAACTTGATTGGGAATAGTCTCTAGCAAAGAAGAATAAGAAGAAGAAGAAGAAGAAAAGAGAAAAGTAAAAAAGAAAAAAAAAAGAAAAGAAATATATTGGAGAAGACGAAAAACGTAAATAAAAGAAGAGGTTGACACTTGACAAGAATATAAGAATGCATCAAAAGAAGGTTTATCTTAATTTTTTTTCTTTTTGATGGTGTTTGTCTCATTTATATATGAATATATGCTAAAATGAAATGGTTATAGAAAAAAAGTTGTCTAATAGAGAGGATCAAAATGTGGAAGAAAGGTATTTTTAAAAAGCTAACTTGATTGCATATTAGCCTCTAGCAAAAAGAAGAAAAAGAAAAAAAAAAAAAAAGAAGAGAGAAAAGTAGTCAAAAAAGAATAAGAAAAGGTAAGAAAAAAGGTTAAAAAAAATGAGAGGTTGACACTTCACAAATATAAGAGAAAATATAAGAGACTATACAGAAGAGAGTTTAATATGTATGTGTGTGTGTGTATATATATAGATTATTATGTCAATTAATGCACTCTCTCTCGTCATTTATACATATGAAAAAACTAATTCATTTGTGTATTAACATATCTCAACATAATCCATTTAGGAAGAAGATAGATATAAGGTCTATCATCCGATCTGTTTCATCTGAAATAGTTATAAATGGTTAAAAAAAAAATTGTAATGATATTAAGGTTTGATATATTTTTTAATGTTGAATATCAACACTAACAGAATAAAACTACTTTATTGGGCGTCACGATCCAATATGGGAAAATTTGTTGCCGCAAAATCTTTCTTACCCTTCAGTGGATAATTTAATGGTAATTCTGGGCCCTAGCTAGCTAGTTATAATTCCATCAATTTGGCACTTTTTTTTTTATACTTTGGCTTTAATGATGGAAACATAGGACTTTTGTATTGAAAGTGGGGAAATATCAGTAATATGGCACCCTTTAATTTTTTTGAATATAATATAATATAACGTCCTTGCATGGAAACAAACAAGGATCTATTTTCCCATTGATGATAAAACCACGCAAATAAAATAGGACATAATATATATATATATATTTATATATATATATATGATATGAAACTAACAATTATTTTGGGCTATGACCGTTTCAGGAAAAAGACCTGTTTTCCCTAATTAAATATTGGAACTAAGAAAACTCAACGTGTTTGAAGGTTTTGTGTACCGTTTCACGCTAGAGAATCAGAGGGTTCAAGGCAGCTACTCACGTATTTTCTCGAGTCATGCCAACCAACCAGAAATTGTAAAATTCTCCTCTTCAAATTCAAAAATATTTCCCCAACTCAAATTGAAACCAACATTAATCCTCTTCATGGGATGCTATATATAGACGTCCCTAAAGCAAGAGCTTCTCAATCACACCTCTCATATAGATACTAAAAACAAAAGTACAGAAACTTCTTCCCTTTTTAAACAAAATCAAACAAAAAAATTATTACAATTATATCATTAATTACAGCCTAGCTAGCTCCTTGTTGAAGCCATGCAACGTGTCATTCCTGCCCTAGCAAGAAACATTGCTCTTTGTAATAAAGTCGTTCGTCCCCAAACCCAAACTCAATCCATGAACAATTCCACTCGTCCATGCGACGTATTCATAAACCATCGCGGGATCGACACGAAAAAGACCGTCGCCGGGTTGCTTTACTACCACCTCTCCAGGCTCCGGCTGAGACCATTTCTAGACAGCAAGAACATGAAGCCCGGCGACAACCTTTACGACAAGATCGACACTGCGATCCGGGGTTGCAAGATCGGCGTGGCGGTGTTTTCGCCGCGCTACTGCGAGTCCAAATTCTGCCTCCATGAGCTTGCCCTTCTCATGGAGTCTAGAAAGAGAGTGATACCAATTTTCTGCGACGTAAAGCCGTCGGAACTTCGGGTTACCAATCTCGTCAATGGAAGTTGTTCGGCGTCCGATCTCGAGAGGTACGAGGCTGCGCTTCAAGAAGCCAAATACACTGTCGGACTTACTTTCGACGGCGCTAAAGGGTTTGTATATTCTATTGCTTTTGATCCTTTGCATATCAGAAATTAATTTTCTCCCTGATATAGGGTTGGTATTTCGAGCATTACTTTCTATATTTTATTTTGATGAATTGATAATTTTTCATTGCATAAATATCAGCCTCTAATTATGTTTGCGTGTGTTTTAGGGATTGGTCGGAGTTCTTGCAAACTGCTTCTGATGCTGTCCTGGAAAACTTGATCGAGGTAGAAGGGGAAAAAGTAATGAAGGAGATCGATTATAATCAGATCTATTTGCCAAAATGATCCAAACAGTCTTGAAAGTACATACAAAATGGACATATACGCTAATTGCAACTTTTCCCATCAATGAGTACAGCAAGGGATGAAGTGGATTAATATTAACATTTTTTTAAAACTTGTTCATCTTTCTAAAACAAATAATAATTCTTTTGTTTTTTTTCTAAAAAAAATTCTTTTATTTGATTGGACAGGGCTAAATGGAATACAGATTGTATACTGCTAACATGTTTACAATATAATGTAATATGTTTCCTTCGTGTTGTAACGTTTATTCAAATTGCGTTATTTCTTTTTAAGGATATATGAAACTGTATTCTTTTTTTTTATTTGAAAATACTGTATGTATCAATGCAAGAGATTTAAATAATTTATTGAATTTCGATAAATTGTAAAATTGTCATCGGCTACCTGGTAGCAAATCATACGTATTTTTGAATTAATTCTTTTTGTAAATGCATCTATCTATAATCATTTTACTTAGAGTCCAGATCACTAATGTGGCATCGGCAAAGATAATTGAAACTACAAAATGCAATATCAATTAACTAGCTAACTTTTGGTTTGAATTTTGGTTAGAGAAAACACTGTAACAATTTTAATTAGAACTACATTTTGTAATTGGATGTAGTTCCTATTATGTTTACAAACGCCATATAAATTAATAATATTTTTCATTATAAAGTATTCATAACTCTAATTGTTCAAAAAAATAAAGGTTACATTTGGACTCTTTAATTATCAAGCATGAAACCTCCTGATTCTACAACTATAAGAAAAACTACATTTAACAACATATTATTTACGACATGCAGTTTTGAATGTCGTTGAAAAGCAAATACAACGACATCTTCAACAAAGATGTCATTAACGACATTTGAAACAATAATTAACGACATCTATATATATGTCGTATTTAAGGTCTCTTTTTAACGACAATAGCTTAGTGTCGTTAAATTATTTAACCACAAGTAGGAGAAGGAGATGTCATCAAGGCTTTGACGACATCTCCTACTACTTGTCGTTAAATAATTTAACGACATTAAACTATTATCGTTAAAAGAAGACCTTTAATACGACATCTATATAGATGTCATTAATTATTGTTTCAAATGTCGTTAATGACATCTTTGTTTGGAGATGTCGTTGTATGTACTTTTCAACGACATTCAAAAACTACATGTCGTAAATAAAATGTCGTTAAATGTAGTTTTTCTTGTAGTGTTATACCCTAATATTCCATGTTCCTGTCCCTTTAATAATAAGGTGTCACATCATCTAAAATGTCAAGTTAATTAAAATATCACAACACATAATTAAAATGTTGTGTTATTTAAAATACTTTAATTAACAAGACATGAAATTATTGAGAAACACGAAAACAAAAAACACAAACAAAAAGATAAATGAGTTTACAGATACTGCAACTCAGAAAAGAAAAAGACAAAAGAAAAAAAGAAAAGAAGGATAGCTTTTTCATCCACAAGATTGAGGCAGGAAATCATTATAACCAATTAAACTTTTTTTTTCCTCCCCTTTAATCCATATATCATTATAGCTTACATGCCGCCCTTTTTCCTGTCCCCAGTAATATCGTGTCACAAACAAGATTCGTACAGTATGTCCGTAGTGTTAGCATAAGCGTATCTAGAAAATGAAATACAGTCCTTTTGAATTAGAATTTGGAAGGAGTCAAACACATAAAGAAACAAAATAGACTGGTCAAATTCAACTTCTTTTTAATCTTCAGTATATAACGATAGCAAATTAGGATTTGAAACGTGTCATGAATATTCAAACCTGAACCCAAGTATTAGATGCTAATGTCGACATGGCTATGTCAACAATAAGAAAATCATTTTTTTTTTGTTTTGCATAAAAAAATAATTTGTTGGTTCAAAAGTACTTATAAATGTCGTTTCAAGAAAAAAGTACTCATAAATGTACGTCACTACGAGAAAAATTACATTTAACGACATATTATTTACGACATGTAGTTTTTAAATGTCGTTAAAAAGTACATATAACGACATCTCCAACAAAGATGTCGTTAACAATATTTGAAACAAATTAACGATATCTATATAGATTTCGTATTAAAGGTCTCCGTTTAACGATACTAGTTTAGTGTTATTAAATTATTTAACGACAAGTAGGATATGTCGTCAAAGCCTTGGAGATTGTACAACATCCCTTATAGACGACATATTGACCAATGTCGTCTATAAGAGGTGTCGTGGAATCTCCAAGACTTTGACGACATATCCTACGTATCGTTAAATAATTTAACGACACTAAACTATTGTCGTTAAAAGGAGACCTTTAATATGACATCTATATATATGTACTTAATTATTGTTTCAAATGTCGTTAATGACATCTTTATTGGAAATGTTGTTGTATGTACTTTTCAACGACATTCAAAAATTACATGTCGTAAATAATATGTCATTAAATATAGTTTTTCTTGTAGTGTATGTTATTACAACTAGGTATTCATATTCCTAATCTCAAATGTCTGCTTCCTAAATTTTTGTCAAAAAACAAAAAAACAAAAAAAACCTGCTTCCAACATACTTCGTGGATACAAAGGTAGAAAATAACTAGCCTAGACGCTACGCAATTGAATGAAAAAATAAATAAATAAAAATAAAAAAGGAAATCAGATTTTGGTTTTTATATTTTGAGGGGAGACTTTAGGTAACTGATTGTGATCAAAGGGATTTCCTAGGGGTGGCAAAATTGTGTCGCTTGTCGTGTTTGCGTCAAGGCGTTTACATCATGATACGATTAAACCGAGCACAAATACGACATTATTAATAAACATGCTAGAAATACAAACACGGACACGGCCCGTCTATGGCATGTGCAATACGAGATGACACGATTAAGACGATTACTAAGCAGGCCGTGATGGGTTGACACGATAACAACACGTCTATGGCACTTTTATGATCTAGTTAACTAAAAATTAAAAAAATTAAAAAAAATATTTTTTTTTTTTAAAAAAAAGCCAATAAAGAAAATTAACAAAAAATATAATATCTTATTAATACTAACCTACTACAATATTTCAAATATTTTTATTTTTAAGTTTAAATATGTTAAAAACAGGCGGATCGTGTCAACATGTTTACGGCCGGTTTAATTAAACGTGCTAAGGTGTGTTAAACTTGTTAGCACGAATCCAGCCCATTTATTTTTGTGTTATTTGTGCCAACCCATTTATAGCCTAATTAATAAACGTGCGATCCAAGCCTGTTTATCTTGTGTCGTTTTCGTATCGTGTTACCGTGTTGTATTTAAAATTATCTGCCTTAGAATTTCCAAAGTTGATACATAATAATAAAATAAAAGATTCTCTTTCCCTAGAACAGAATACCTTATTAGTCACAAGTATTTTTAATTCATCGATACATTTCACATTTGCTTAATCTTGATACGATTTGACATTAAAAATAAAATGGTACTTTTAAAAAAAATAAAAAATAAAAAACGTACTGACGGTGGTTTTTCCATGCTATGAAAGCTCTCAAAAGTCAAAGAGAATAATATTTCTAATTTCTAATGCTTCTATTAGTATAGTGTCTGGCTTTTTCAATAAAGACAAGCATTTTTCATTTTTATAAGTATATAATGCTTAGCACCATCATTATTCTTAACATTGTTCATTATATGTGGTATATGGTACTTAATTTGACTGGCAAAACACGACAATTTATTAGTACGTATTACATCTATACAAAGAAAAAAGAGGACCTATGTTTAATTTGAAGGTATATATATCTGACCTTCGTGCTCCAAATGAAATTGGACCTATTTTTCATGGCTGATTGCATAGGGTGTGTGGAAATGCCTTTGAAAAAAGGCAAGAAAAAGCTGTGCAAGCAAAATTAAAAGATTAGAACGACAACTATGCAAGATATATTCTGATCCTGACACTACTTTTCGCTTCAATTTCATGTTTGACATAATTGATAATGCCGGTTTAATGTTTTTCCGGGGAAAAAAGAATCTATCTCATGTGCAAATCTCCAAGTAAGATGGTGATAATATTACAAAGAAGTCATGTGTAATTTTCCCACCACCAATACTATATGCGTAGAAGCAAAATGGACCATTTGTGCCGCCCATAAGCAGCCTATTGTGAAGATTGTGTAAAACATGCCTATATATATTTATGTATACACATATACATGCATATATATATATATATAGTTGATAACAGATGGACTTTCTGGAAATTAAGTGCATTTCCTTTGGAATCTCGCCAAGCCACAAACAAAAAGAAAATTCTGAATAATTCACGTTCACCCTGTTGGAAATTTAGTTGTGTGTTTTGTTGATTACGTGACGACTCTCGTGTTATATATATATATATATGTGTGTGTGTATTTGTATGTATATATGCATGTATGCGTGTGGGTATTTAAGCCTTAATTAAGACGAAGGTAATAACTAAGCGTATATGACTCTGAGAACAACACTGAAGAAACTTAACTGTTTTTGACTATGCAATTGTAAGCACGACTGCAACACTATTTTGAAAAGGTTAATAATTAGCCCCTCGCACACATATAGAGACAAAAAGGAGAGGCAAAAAAAAAAGTATCTATAATAATCAATAAAAATCTTGTCCCATGGAAGATTGAAACAGCCCGTCAAGCCACAAAATACCACCTTAATAAATTTTGAAAGACTAAAGAAATGTTTATTGAAAATATTGTCAATAAACACATCAATTACGCTTAATTGTTGTACATTCTTTTTGCCCCAAAAACTCAAAAACTTATAACTTATGTGGAAAAGCTTAACCAAAAATTAACGCGGTAAATATGATAAAAAAATTCTTGGTATTATTTGATCCAAGTATTGTCACTAACACCCTAATTTGTTACCACTTTTTTTTTTTTTTTGATGCTTCAATAAATAAAGGACAGTAGATCTGTCTAGCATTGATGGCAGATTCATTCGTAGATCCTGTCCACCCACCAAGAGCCACATCTGTACCCAAACTGGTCCTACGCAATGTGCCCATTTTCTTTTTTTTTTTTTTTGGGTCACTTGAAATGGTCTGTTTCAGTCCGTGACTTCCCCTTAAGACTGTATTTTCTTCCAATCTCGTCTCTGCATCAGAGACACTTTTCATTTACAATTTCACATTTTTCTCAGCATATATGACAAATGGGTTATAAAGAAATCTCTCTTTGTGTCACTGTTTTAGCTATTCTGAACTTGAGCAGCAATGCCCAGATTCATAGCTACACTCGGTTTCTCATTGCCAATGGAGCTGCTCGTACACCTCCAATGGGGTTATCCTATCAGACTTTGTCAATGCTTTTATTTACTTGATTCTAAATTTGGGTTTGGTTTTTAATCTTTTTTCTTTTGAATTTTTTTAATTTTAATTTTTGCTTGGTTTATATGGTTTATAATATTGCAGATGGAATAGCTGGAATCACTTCCAATGTAATGTGGACGAGTGGACCGTGAAGACCACTGGTAACTCTTAAATCTTTAAAAGCTTACTACTTTAATTTTAATTCATGATTTTGTGGCCTTTAATATTATGGAAATTCAACAACAGAGTCTCTGTTCAACGTTCTTCTTTCATGTGTTATTTTCAACTTTCCACTTCAATGGTGACTTTGAATCTTTTCAAGGCATGCTCTGTGGGTTCGAAGTATTGGTGCCACATCCATTATTTTATTTGTTGGTCATTACTTTCTCAATTATGAAAAGGGGTTTTATTTAGTTAAATTAATCTGTAAGTCATGAATTTTCTAAAGGAAAGGTACTAGAAAACCGACCGTGTTTCACTTGACCAGAGAAACCGAAACAACTTTTTTCCTTCGTTTCGCTGAAGCGAATAAGTCCAACCCTTGGAATGTTAAAGGCGAGACCATCACCTTTAGCCGATGAAAGTACAGAGAGAGAGAGAGAAGGGAAGCAGTCAAAATTGTTATGGTCCTTGCTGAGACTGCCCGTGCATAATTTCTTCCCCAAAACAGAAATAATTGACTGGAGATGTAATAATGGGCCGGGGCCGGTGGGCCGGCTTAGGCCCCTCATGATCATGACATAGTAACGGTCCTGGTCGACACTATCCATCACTATTTAGGGCATGGTACAGTTCATAAATATTAGTGAGCTGGGTTGGGCCAACATATATTAGTCCATAGGCCAGCTTAACATGGCCCATGAAAAATCATGAGTTAGGTTGGGTTAGGCCAGCATGTTTAGACTCATAATAGTCCGGTCTATCTTGGCCCATGTAAGGCTCATATAGGCCTATAATGGGCCAATCTACCGAAGGCCCATTGTGACCCAATTTTATTTAAATATATATGTATATATCTATATATATATTTCTATGTTCATTTACGGGTGAACATGACTGAGTATGACTTTTTCCAACAAAAGGCCTGACACATCACATCATGGCATGCTTTGTTTTTTTTAGGAATTTTATAACCATCTTATGTGTAATTATCCTAATTGTACACTTTTTTTTCCTTACTAAGGTTTTATCTTACAGGTTTTCCTTGGAAAGGTTTTTAATAAGGCAATTATAAATAAAATATTCCTTTTCATATTTTCATTGACTATTTAAACTTTTTTATTTGTTAACTTGTTTAAAAATTAAAAATAAAAAATAAAATAAATAATTAAAAATTACATGCTTAGATAGGCCGGCTCATTTAGGCCATGATGGGCTAAGATTGGCCTACTCGTAAATGGGCTCGAATGAGCCAACCCATTTAAAGCCCATAGCACGGCTCAACCTAGTCCACATAAAATTGGCCCGTGGTGTGGGCTGGGCCGAGATAATTCTTATATAGGCCGGCCCAACCCATGGCCTGCATAGGCCTAAGGAGAACGGGCTGAGTTAGGCCGGGCCAGCCCGTTCTTACATCTCTATAATTGAGGAAAAAAATTGCAGAAAGGATGATGGAACCAAAAATGTTTTGCGGGCTTTGCAACGTGGGACCTTGTCTCATGTGGAGCCAGTTTGGCATGTAGCGAATGAAAAATCTTTTTCATTTTTGTTTAGATACCCTACTACTCATAAAACAATAGGTCTTATTCTAGTATGTAGTATACTTTTTAGATTGTGACTCACTGTCTTGTGAGTAGTAGGATTTTAACCATATGGAGTTAGAAAAAAGTGCTTGTAGCAAAAAAAGCATTACAACTAATAGAAAGTAGATCCTCTTGTAAGTAACAAATCATGGGATCTACCATATCTTCATTTGTGGTGCTTAACCCCACCACGCTCCCTAGCATTGCTTCAAAAAAAATGTTGTATAAACCCATAGGGTCATAAACCTACCATTTCATAAGGGGTGGACATCTATAGGACCTAGGTGGGCCCTATGAGTGTATCACTTGGGTCCCTTCTTAAGTGGGACCCATTTTTCATGAATGAGTAGCTCAACTCTTGTAAGTTACATACTATTAAATCCACCATATATTTATATGTGGTGCTCAACAACACTATGCTTCTTAGCATCGTTCCAATCACCTGAGTAATGAAAGGATGGGACCCACTTTTCATGAATGAGTTGCTCAACTCTACCGTTCCAACTGCCAAACACCTTCAGTTCATGGTATGGCAATGCTACTTTTTATTTTGGAAAAGAAAGGCTACTGCCGCATAATAACAGAACATAAACAAGTAGACAGTAGTATATACCAGAAGTGAAGTTTGGTAGTGATGTTTATACAGTTACAGTGAGGAAAAGAAAAATGCAAAAAAAAAAAAAAAAAAAAAAAAAGCGATGAGCTCTATTTACAAGCTTAAAAGGGTCATTTCGCGGTAACGTTGTCGTTGATTGAATTGATATAACAGCGGACGCTCTCATCTCAACCGGCTTGGCGGCACTTGGATACAAATATGTAAACATAGGTGTGCATCCCTGCTTCATTTCCCTTTTCTTTGGTTCAGCCCATATTTTTCACTTGTTACATTGTGAAAAAGCTTGATCTTTTTCAGCTCTGGACTACTAAGATCAGTATGATAGCATGTTTTTCCGACTCATATGAAGTGTTCATTTAATTATTTAATATGAAAAACAGACGATTGCTGGGGTGAAAAGAGCAGAGATGACAAGGGTAATCTAAGGGCAAAATCTTCTACTTTTCCTTCTGGAATCAAGGCCCTGGCAGATTATGTTCATTCAAAAGGCTTAAAACTCGGCATATATTCTGACGCCGGGTAAATCCATTTCTTTTTTTTTTTTAACGCTTCTTTTTGAGATATATGCCGAAAATTACATAAATATATCAAGAACACATTATCATTGCTCCCAGCTAATTAAATTTTTGTCTTTGTATTGTCTAGTTATTGGACATGCAGCAAGACAATGCCGGGCTCACTTGGGCATGAGCACCAAGATGCAACAACCTTTGCTCAATGGGTTAGTGCTATATTTCCTCATGACTAAGTTAAATTTCATTTCCTGCTACACCATCCATAAGGGTAGTACAAACCACTCAGAAGGAAAAAAAAAAGGGGGACATAAAAAAAGAAAATTAAAAAAAAAGTTATTAATGTTCTCTAGTTTAGATTAAAACTAGTACAGCTAAAACAAGGAACTCATTTGTTCCAGTGGCACTAATTTGGTTGCAGGGGGTAGATTATTTGAAGTATGATAATTGCTACCATGATGGTTCTAAGCCTCAAGCCAGGTTACACTTTTTCTATTAACTTCAAGATGATGTACTTAAATGAGTTTTTTTAGATTTAACAACTTTTAGTATAGTAATTTGGTTTTGGTCCTATTTAACAGATATGCTAGGATGAGTTACGCATTGCAAAAAGTTGGCCGGCCAATCCTCTATTCTATTTGTGAATGGCAAGTAATTAGTTTACACTTTAATTTAGGATGATAACATCTAATCATGCGAAATTTATTTCATGAAAGCTTTAAATAGAGTGATCAATCTGACAGGGGACAAGAGTATCCAGCCACATGGGCTGGCCGCTATGGTAATGCTTGGAGAACTACAGGAGATATTAAAGACTCTTGGGACAGGTCTAAATTATTTATTTTGCCTTGAATGGTCTCAATCAAGTTAAATATGTCATAACAATTGAGTCAAGTTGCTTTGATTGGTTTCTGTGCTGTTTCATTTCAGTATCACATCAATTGCAGATGAGAACAACATTTGGGGAAGATATGCAGGACCTGGAAGATGGAATGGTATTTTCATTTGAAGTTTTGTGTGAAAATTGAAAGTGGACAATTTCCATTCAATGTTGTATCTTTAGAAAATGTAAGACACTAAGTTGCGTTGTGATTTTTGAATAGATCCTGACATGTTGGAAGTGGGCAATGGAGGGATGAGTCTTGAAGAGTACAGATCCCATTTTAGTATCTGGGCAGCCATGAAAGTGAGTGATCTCACAATGATTGTGGCATTTTTCTTTTATTGATGCACTTACAGATATTGATTCCAAAAAAAATATGCTGCTATGATAGGCTCCTTTGCTCATTGGATGTGATGTCCGATCTGTCAACAAAGAAACTCTTGGAATCATTGGAAACAAGGAGGTGATTGATGTTAATCAAGATCCGTTCGGAGGTCAGGCAAGGAAGATCCGATCAAAAAGTGGTCTAGAAGTATGTTAAAATGATTTTTTTAAGGGGATTAATTTTTTCGGTGGTTCCAATTAGCAGTGTCCACTATATATATCCACAAAACCCAATATAAAACTGCTCCCCTTCATAGATCATATTGTTGAAAAATAAAAAAAAGGTATTATTTTTTAACTGCAAAGTCAAAAAACGTACGTAAACAAACTTGATGAATGTACGATGGTATAAACGTACGCATTATTAATCTGGATTTTTTTAACCTATTCCATAATCATCCTTTTTTTTTCTTGGTTCTTTTGTTTTATATTTGCTGAATTTAGTAGCATGTAGCCATAATCTTGTTTGTTTTTTCTTTCTTCTTCTTGCATGTAAAACTGTCATTGGCAGGTATGGGCGGGGCCATTATCAAGAAAAAGAGTGGTAGTAGTGTTTTGGAACAGGGCCAGCTCATGGACCACTGTATCAGTAGGATGGAGGGAAATTGGACTTTCAGCATTTACGCCTGTTGTTGTTAGAGATTTGTGGGCGGTACGATATATGTACTTCTCCTCTCTCTCTCTCTCTCTTTCTCTCTCTTTCTCTCTCTCTCTTTCACACACACACACACACATTTTTTCCTTTTTTTTTTCTACTGATTGAAGAAGTATTAACATATCGTTAATACTAAAAGAGCAAAAAAATATCGTTAATACTTGAAGACATTATATTTGAAATCTACTTGGTGTAAATGTCAGTGTTAATATCCTCTTCTTTTTTTTTTCAGCATTCATTTGTGTCAAGGAATATGCGTTCTCGACTGAGTGCATATGTTGCTCCTCATGGTTGTAAGATGTACATCCTTACCCCATACTAGATACTAGATAAGTTTGTTTTTTCAATGCTTAAAACAGTATGCATGTGAGAGGAATTCATTTGATTTGTTACTATTTAATAGTTAATACTTAGTTTCCCAAGTGAAGCTGAGAAATATCATTTTTGGAGAGTTGAAATTAGAATAAAATACTTTTATGGAAAATTTAAGCATAATGTTCATATCAAAACGATGAAGGTGAATAACTGAACTTCAAATATAGTTTATATTAGTTTACACCAAAATTTCTCTTGAATGTATATGAGTGTGTTTGAGAACGTGGTTCTAACTTATAAGGCATTATTTGTAACGTAGTTAGAACTTATTAGTTCCAACTGTTGTAATGTAAAAATCTCATATGCTACAGTATAAAATAAAAAGGATGCATGAGTATCTGTTCGACTTGCTTGTCGTTCTATGTTTTGTCGTTTGTTAATTTTCCCTAAAGCCCAGCGTCAGCTGATGCAAGTTGTAAGGGATTAGTGTTAATTACTATAGTTTATTTTCCTTCCCTAAACACTTGTGTTTTGAGCCATCAATATAGGCTCAAAACCCCTGTAGCTCTATAATGTTTAGCAGATTGAAGATTAATAAAATTTCCTTATTTTAGAGCTTGGCAAGCTCATTTGATATTATCCCTTTCCTTTTTGGTTTGGACACGGATTCTTCTTCAGCTTTCCTCCCGATTGGATTGATTCAATCCTTTTAGTAGCTCCTACGCTAGATTGGTATCAAAGCAACTCAGATCTGTCCCTAGGTCTTTCGATGACTGACAACTACTGTAGCTCCTATCTATCCGATCCTGCAACATACGACTCCAGTGCTTTTTCGGTAGCAAATCAAGCGTTCGAAATGAAGCTCGACGTGAAGAATGATGCCATGACTGTTGATATTCACCAGATTTTGGCTTAGCTGAATCAGCTCACCTTGAGCCAAACAATCCCAATTCCAGCTCACGTCTTTCCTGCAACAGACCCACGATGGGTTTTCGCACCTGTGTGCTCAACTGATCCTATTCTGGTACCTCGCAACATACTTGGACCTATTCCAATGCCTACGATGGTGTTTCCTCGGTCGTGGCCTTACGAACAACCCACACACGTATCCCACTACACCGATTTGGCTAGAGACCATGACTCACTTAGCTTTATTTGTCTTGATCACTCCGATTCCTCCACCAATGAAGACATGGCAGCCTGGGTGGTTCAATCGCCTAGGCAGATTGGTAGTTACACTTAAACTGTTTTCCCTCTCATGATAAATTTAATTTTCACTTAGAGATTGAGATTCCTTGCTTTGATGGATATCCCTGTATTAAGGACTTCCTTGGTTGGTTGAAAACAGTTGAGACATTTTTCGACCACATGGAAGTCCCGCCGGAGAAACAGGTTTAGCTTATGGCATATAAGCTCAAAGGTGGAGCGTCGGCTTTGTGGGATCAGTTGCTCACTAACCGACATTAAGAAGGTAAGGGCATGATCCACTCCTAGCACCGAATGCGCCTCCCCTTTAAGGCTCGTTTTCTTCCCTCAGACTATCAACAACGGATTTACCATTAATGCCAACAATGCGAGAGCATTCTGTCCGAGAATATGCGGAGGAATTCTACCTCCTCAACTCCCGAAACAACATTTTCAAGACGAAGATCAACAAGCAGCTCCCATTGGTGGGCTACGCTAGCCTATCCAAGAGCACTTCCTTGTGCATTATATTTGGAAGCTTTCTGAGGCAGTGAACTTAGCACAACGTATTGAAGAGCAGTTGTCACGGGAACCATCTCAGTACTATTTTCCTTGTCGGAGCCCTACCATAGTTGAGAGTAGCAAGTCTATGCCAATCGTCAGTCCAACAGCAACAGTATGCCACCCTTGAGCCCTACGGACACTTTAGTACAATCGAAGGACCAGTCCAAAGCTCCTTAAGTTGCTCCTTCAAATTCAAATCCGTATGGTAAGCCTCTCCTACCCAAGTGTTTTTGTTGACACTAAGCAGGCCACCGTTCAAAAAACTGTCGTATTAGGAAGCAGATTGGTCTCATGGGTGATGGAGAAGGATGGGTTAAAGAGTTTGATAAGTATGGGGAGGATTTTACTAAGACTAATTTGGTAACAGGGGATGAAGAGGATCCGGTTCTGTGTATTTTGCAAAAGTTGTTGTTTGCTCTAAAACAAGTTAAGCTAACTCAACGACATGCCATCTTTAGAACTCGTTGCACCATTAATTCCATGGTTTATAATGCCATTATTAATAGTAGGAGTTCTAAGAATGTAGTCTCCAAGGCATTGGTTAAGGCACTCGCCTTGCAAGTAGAGAAGCACCTGAGCCCCTATAAGATTGGTTAAATTCGAAAGGGAGTGACCACAAAAGTTACAGAGATTTGCGAATGTTCTTTCTCTATTGGGAAAATGTACAAAGACGAAGTAACTTGCGACGTTGTCAATATGGATGCTTGTCACTTGTGCTCAAGGGACCATGGCAGTTTAACCATAAAGTCATGCACAATGGCAAGTAAAACAGCTATAGTTTCATCAAAGATGGCAAGAAAACCGTCCTCCTCCCTGCTGCCCCTTCGGTTCCATAAGAGAATCCACCTCCTGCCACCTCCCAACCATTCCCAGAGTTGCCTTTAATTAAAACCTCAAGGAGAGCTCGTTTGGCCTCGCTTTCTTGGTCACCAAAGTCCCCCAAACTCAAGCACTGATTCCTGAGATTGTGGCACCATTGTTGACCAAATTCAGTGATCTTGTTTTGTAGGACCTCCCTAACTCCCTACCCCCTATGCGAAGCATCCAACATCAGATAGAATTTGTGCCAGGTCCTAGCTTACCAAACCTCATGCATTACCGGATTAGTCCCAGAGAGCACGACGCTCTCGAAGAGATGGTTGAGGATCTTCTCCACAAGCAGCTTATTTGCCTGAGCATGAATCCTTGTGTCATTCCTACGTTGCTTGTCCGTAAAAAGGACAGCTCGTGGCGAATGTACTTGGCTAGTAGAGTCATAAATAATATCACCGTCAAATACGTTTTCCTCGCACCGCGGCTTGACAACATGCTTGATAATCTTTTCGGTGCTAAGGTCTTTTCTAAATTGGATTTACAATGTAGTTATCATCAAATTAGTATTCGACTGGGGATGAATGAAAGACTACGTTCAAGACATGCGAGGGCTTTTATGAGTGGCAAATCATGACTTTTGGGTTGTGTAATGCCTGAGCACTTTTATGAGATTGATGAATGAAGTGCTTAAACCATATATCGGCAAGTTTGTTGTGGTGTACTTCAATAATATCCTTTTCTACAAACCCTGATGCCATGTCTCATATGGACCCACTACGCTCGGTTCTCACTACTCTCTGCAAGCACCGCTTCTTCCTTAACCTCGGCAAGTGTATTTTCTTGACCAACCGACTCCTCTTCCTCAGGTTTATGATCAATGTGGATAGTATTTCTGTCAACTTCATCAAGGTGTAGTTCATTCAAGACTAACCCACTTCAAAGACCGTTTATGACGACCGGAGCTTCCACTGGCTGGTTACCTTCTATGGCCATTTTGTACGCCATTTTAGTACTCTTGTAGCTCCCATAACAGATTGGTTAAAGAAGGGCAACTTCACATGGGCAGATGACCAAGAGGTTAGTTTCAGAATACGTAAGGAGAAACTAAGTACAACTCTTATTTGGGCCTTGCCCAATTTTAACAAGGCATTTGAGGTTGAGACGGACGCATCCATGTTGGAAGTTGGGGCTGTTCTTCTCCAAGAAGGCCACCTAATTGAGTTCTTTAGCAAAAAAATTCAGCGATGCCTAACGCAAGTGATCCACCTACGAGGAGGAACTATATGCTATTTTTTGTACTTTTTAAACAATGGGAGCACTTCCTCATCCAAGGCGAGCTCATTCTCCATAGAGACCACCATGCCTTAAAGTATCTCAACTCCCAAAGGCACATTAACCGCATGCATGCCCGTTGAGCGCTTTTCCTGTAGAAGTTTTGATGTGTCTTCAAACATCATTCAGGTGCCCAAAACCGCATCGCTGATGCCTTGAGCTATCGCCACTGCTTGCTCTTTACTTTGTGCGCCACCATCACTAGCTTTAATAGCCTCTACGACCTTTATAGCACCAATGATGACTTTGCTGCCATTTGGGCCAATTGCAAAGCCTATATCCCTCGCAGCGACTTCTTTATCATGGACGGGGTTCCTCTTTAAAGGGATTCAACTTTGCATCCCCAAGACCTCCCTTCGGGAATTCCTTATTTGGGAGTTCCATGTTGGCGGCCTTGTTGCCCATACTGGGTGAGACAAACAATGGCTCTTTTGGAAGAACGCCACTTTTGGCCATGCATACAACGTGACATCACCAAGTTTGTCCAACGGTGCATCATTTTCCAATGCGCTAAAGGTAAGGCCTAAAACACCAGACCCTACACTCTACTGCCCATCCCTCAGAATACTTGGGAAGACCTTAGTATGGACTTCGTTCTTGAGCTTCTGAAGACCCCACGGAATGTAGATTTAGTTATGGTTGTTATGGACCGCTTCTTTAAGATGGCATATTTTTTTCGTGCCGTAAAGCTAGTGATGCCAAGCACGTTGCTCACTTATACTTACTGTGAGATTTTGCGTCTTCATGGTGTCCCTCGTTCTATCACTTATGATAGAGATGCAAAGTTTGTGAATCACTTCTAAAGCCAGTTTTGGCGCCGCCTTAATACTACTTTAAACTTCAGCAATGCCTATCACCCTCAGACGAACAGCCAAACCGAGGTTATGAATTGCTCTTTGGGGAATATGATCTGGTGCCTCGTAGGGGATCATCCAAAGCAGTGGGATGCAACTCTTGCGCAATATGAATTCGCCTATAGTTCCATGCTCAATTGCTCCATTGGTAGGGATCCGTTAACTGTTGTTTATTCTAAGCATCTAAATTTCACTGCTGATTTGGTTTCCCTCCCGCATTACAAGAGTCGTTTTGCCTTGGAAGTGGCTGAGCAGGTTATGTGGACACATCAAGAGGTCACTAAACAAGTTGCATAATCAAATGCCCGCTACAAGGATGCTGCGGATAGGCATAGGCGTGCTAAGGTGTATCAGGTTGGCAATCTTGTCATGGTTCATCTTTCGAAGCCCTACCGACCCCGGCGTCATTGACAAGCTTCAAGACCGCAAGTTCGGACCTTTTCGTGTTGCTATGAAGATCAACGATAATGCCTATCGGCTAGACCTTCCTCTTGACCTTCCCATTTCTGCCACTTGCAACGTCAAAGATATGTTTGAGTACTTCCCTTCCGATGTAGCTCCAACGTCCACCACAGATTCAGGCCGAATCCTTTCGAAGAGAGGGCCTTTGATGCAGGAGCATCTGTTTGAGTTGCTTGTCATTTTGTTATGTTTATGCCATTTGTTTATTTTCCATAAGCTCAGCGTTTCAGTTGATGCAAGTTGTAGTGGATTAGTGTTAGTTACTGCTATTTATTTTCCTTCCCTAGACGCTTGTCATTTTGAGCCATCAATGTAGGCTCAAAACCCCTGTATTAATGAAATTTCCTCATTTCAAAGCTTAACAACTCCTTTGATCTCATCCCTTTCCTTCTTGGTTTAGACGCGGATTCCTTCCCAGTTTTCCTCCCGATTGGATTTATTCAATCTTTTCGATAGCTCCAATGTTAAAAAGTTTGTTACAGTGTAAAGCTCTTACATGTTATAGTGTTTTAGTTCCAACTCGTAGTTCTAACTATATTGTTAAACACTCTTTAAGTTCTAACTGTTGCGGTATAAAGCAAATTAAAGTAAAGCCCTCACAGAGTATAATATTTTGGCTCTAACTTATTAATTATAACTATTTTGCCAAATACACTCTATATTTATAGTGTAACTGCGTAAATATCTTAGTAATTAATTAGTTGATTTTGAAGATGACAAAGCTTGATAAATTTTAGCATACAATGATACTCCAATAAAGGGTTATAGTCGAATTTTTTTACGTGTGATTTAAGAAAATGGCCAAGTCTTGAGGAATTAAAAAAATGACAAAATTTTATGGGTTTAAAAAACCTTTTTTTTTATAAATTCATATTTATTAATTGAATTAATTGAAATTTTCAATTTTCATAAGGTAATTTGATTAATTTTTTAAGGGATGTTATTATTTTGGTATCATATATTTTAAAGAAACATCATATAACCTTGCTTTTTAGAAAATATTAAAATGGTATCTTGTAGTTTTTAAAAATATTATCTTGGTATCTTGAGTTTATGTTTTTTAAGTTGAAATTTCATTTTACTCTTCTATTAATGAATCCTCAATTAATCTTGCAAAACTATAACAGAAAATCGAAACAAAAGATTAAACAAAACTTATCAAAGAGAAGCATATATGTAAACTTATTTTTTTTTGGTATTATTTGTATTTATTTTCTTTTATAGTTTTAACATAATAATTTAAGGTTCATTAATGAAGGGTAAAAAGGAAATTTTACATCATAAAACGAGGACTTAGGGTGTCAAAATGATATTTTTGAAAACTATAGGGTATTATTTTGATATTTTTTAAATAACAAGATATCAATATAATGTTTCTTTAAAATATAAGGCATCAAAATAAGAATTTTTTTTTTTTTTAAGTAGATAATGTACCCCGCCACTTACGATAAGGGTGATTTTCAGAAATGATAATTTAACGAGGCGTGTTAATAGTTGCGCTGCTCTTATTGTAAGTTAGGAATTTGCCACCACTCCAAAGGATCCGTAAAAAGTTTAACAAAATTTAATTTTCTGAAATTCTTCCACCATTTGTGTATAATCTACTAAGGGTATATATCTTTTTATACCTTTTGTTTAATGTTAATTCAGAAATTATACGTTCGTTTTTTATCTCATTGAAAGTAGACCTTCAGATTAGGTTTAATACACAAATCTATATCTTATCTCAATCAATAGTTGATTTTTACTTTTAAAATGACTAAATTATCCTTAAGTAAAAGACAAACTTAAAACTTTAAAAAAATAAAAAGAAAACAAAAACAAAAGACGCACCAAACACCTATTTTTGATAGTATTTTTTACATTTTTTAAGTTAAAAATCTTAATATAATAGATTTTTAAGTGTTAATAGTTCTCTTATTTTTTAATTTGAAAGTGTCTTGGACAATTATTAGGTTAAATTGAAGATTGATCATGAAAAGTATAAATTTGTATACTAAATCTATTTTAAAGGTAATAATTCGATAATATCAAAAACTAAAAATATATTATTTAAATAAACCTAAAATACAAAATACAGAATGTAAAAAGATAAATAACCCATCTACTAATTACGTCACTGGAATCAACAGTCACCTCTCTTCGGCATAGCTAGCAAGAGAATCTATTCAAATACCACAAGTAATCTACCAGATTATGCTATCGTTGTTTACGCAACTCACTGGTAATCTCCAATGTAGGTAGCCCAGTAATCCAGCAAGCTAATATCAGTAGTACACCACCAGAAATTTACCAAATAATTTTCCGGTTACAGTGTGCAAATAATCTGGGGGATTACCACTTGTAATCTACCAGATTAATTTTTAAAATGAACTCTTATCTTCGGCGTTGTAGTCAAAGTAATGTAGCAAATTACCACCTGTAATCCACTAAATAACTCACAGAATCAACCGAAGAAAACAAAAGGTAACAACAACAATCCAATAAAGTGGGTGTTGATGGGACTTAGAATTCATGTAGACGAAGTAACAACTCTTTAAAGGAGGTGTTGATGGGACTTGGATCCTTTGTCCTGCTTTCCCCTCTCTCTCTTTCTTCAACTAATAGTTGACACCTTACTATAAATGTCAGCTTAATTTCATAGGATAGTTTAAGGGAGTAAAATATCAATTTAAATTTAAAAACTATAACATATAAAAATTTTATATTAAAATTTTTTACTATATAAAATTTTATACTATTTATAATTTAAAACATTAATTTAAACTATCTTTTCACACCCTCTAACTTTATCCTTCTATCTAAAAAGTGGTTAGTTTCTCGGTTTTGGTAACTGTCTTCTTCCTCCTCCAAAGTCCTCTCTCTGTTCAAAGTCAAAAGCTCAATAACTGCCCTCTCTTTCCTCCAATCACCGTCTTTGTCTTTGATCTATTCAAAATCAAAAACCCAATATTGAGCAATAAAGAACAATCTATTCAAAATTTAAAAACCCAGTGACACAACATCTCTTACTTTCCATTTGCATCCATTCAATAGCCTTACCTGTAAATTCCAAAAAAGACAATAATAGATCTGAATTTAAATCATCTTTGACCTATTCGAATAACATCTAACTCCATACACGATCAAAAAACACCTCTCTATTACCTTTCACTAAATGACAGCTCTCAATCAGACAAGCTTAACCTTGATAGGTTTTACCCTATTATTTTTATAAGCTAGAGAGGGGACCTGACAAATGTTAAAAACTCACTTTATGAAGCCTTCTTATCATGGGCCAAAAAGCCATAAGTGCTTACGTTGTTACTCACTTAGACCTTTACAAACAGATATTAAAGTCCAAAATAATATAATCACAAATTATACTTATGAAACATTAGAGTATACATTAACCCCCATTTTAAAAATAATTAAAACAGATAATAATGATTAATTAATGTAAGCGCACATTAAAATTTTCCCAACATTACCTCGGCACCCAAACGATGCCTATATATATATATATGTATATATATAACGATGGCCTTGAAGGAAAGAAATAATTGAAACTGATTGGTACAGTTAATAATAGTTGGGCAAGAATATTTGGATTTCTTTTGTATTAAAATTTGAGAATTACAGGATGAGTGAAAGATTTAACATGAAATCTAGTTTTGAATTAGAAAGATATGAAGATGAAGGAGCAGAGAAGACAAGATATGTTTTTTTTGAATCTTTAATTTTTTTCCTTAAAGGGTGGCTTCATCCTAGCAAACGCAGGAAAACTGCCCAACGACAAGACAAAACACCAGGTGAGATCTAAATCGAGGGAAGAAAAAGAACTCAGACGGGAGATAAACCCAGAAAACTCAGAGGAGAGAAAAGGCATATGTATCTTGTGGCCCTCATTTCAATAAATGCACCCTGCCTGAGAAACTAACACCGTTTCTTGGGGAAGAATAAAGCTAAAATTGAGCTGGCATGAGGTGTGAAAAATTGGTTGGAGGGACAAAGAGGGAGTAAGAGATAGATTTGGAAAAAGACAAAAAAAAGAAAAAGAAAAAAGAAGAAGCTAGAGTTTGAGTTAGAGTTGGAAACAAATATAACTTAGTGAGGATTTTGGGTCATTTTACACGAGTATCAACGGGAGGTGAAAAGGCCATGTGTAAAAAGTCTAGGAATCAAATTACTGAATTTACTCGTCGCATATATCTTGATCCACGTGTAATTATTGGCACTTCCCCTAAGTTCCTCTGGAGAAATTTACATGCAATATCCTCCAAATGTCACCATTATTTAAACTGTCATGTTTGTTTTATGTTTTCATAATTGTCTTCTTTTCTTAATTTTTTAAATAATAAATACTTATTTACTGCTTTACCGAATCTAAGATGAATCCCTAAGATGAATCCCTAATCCAAACTTGATTTGGTCTTTCTCTCCTTAGAAAATTTCTCAAATTATGCCAACCTTGTCTCTTTCCCATTCTCATTTCTCTCTCCCCCCTCCGATCCACCCTCTACTCACCGCCCTCTCTCTCCCACTCATTTCGGTGATTTTGACAAGGCCGTCGTCGCCGTACGAAGACCAAATCCTTACCGACAGCAATGGAAACAGCCTCGCCAGCATCACAGCGTCAACGAAGAATCTCCACTGACAGGGCGGCGCAAGTCACTTGAGATCGACGGCGTGCCGCTGTGCGAGTTTTGTTGCAACGGTGATCACGTCCACTCTGGTTCTCACTAGTCCTCACGATCAGTCGAGCACATTTATGAAAGGCGGTGACGATTTGTCTTTTCCTACGAAACCCGCAAATTGGCGCTGAAGCAAACTCGATGGTGGCAATGCTGGAGAAGGTGAGGTTGGCGTTTGAATCTTGGTAAGACATGGAGGCGGCACTGGTGATCAATTTTGTTCGCAGTTATGTTGTTTTCCATGTTCGGTAGAGTTGCTTCCAAGTTTAGACAACATCATATTAATGAGCCTACTTTATCGTATTTGCTCGAATTTGATCTCTAGATGTGATCAGCTAGATTATTATTATTATTTTTTTGTTGATAATTGATGTAGATTTTTTGTTGTGTCTGAGCTTCTTGATCTCTCTATTTGAAGATTGTGGAAAGTTTTTTGTTCATTGATTGATCAGAGACTTGGATTTGTTTTTGATATTTGAATGGAACTTAGGTAGAATTTAGGATAGAATCTATTAGGTTTTAAGATAGAATTTATAAGTTCCGTCGGGTTCCATATTGCAATTTGCAAGCTTCGAGATAGAACTTGGTTGGTTTCGTATTGAAATTTGACGGGTTTCATGATAGAAACTCGCATGAGGGAGTGAGAAAAGAGTAATTTAGACTTTTAATAAATAATATTTTCTAATTAAAGAGGTAGTTTTAAAAAGAATTTTTTTTAAGAGAGCAATTTTAAAAGGGTATTCATTCAGGGAATATTCTTGTAAGTTACTCATTTCTTGTACAATAATTCATTTATAAATTACGGCCCATTTATCATCCTAGGCTAATATGGCATAATTATGACCATGGAATTAGGATATGGTTCCATTTTATAAATAGGATTATTAATACTAATATTTCTAAATTTTATGGCCACTCTCATTTTATTGAACTTTAAAAATTAGCGCTTTATTCTTTGAACTTTCAAAACTTCTGACTTCACCTCCTAAATTTTAAAAATCATCATTTTGCCCTCGTTTCAAAGCTCTTCATTTTGTCTCTCTTATTTTCCAATTTTCTACTTAAATATACAAAACTAAACCCACGTGATTCACACATGAGTCATCTTTAAGGGCAAAAATTAGATTTTATCACTTTTAAGTTTTATTTCACATTTATATTCTTGTTTAACTTTTTTTATCTGCTCTCATTTAAGAAGGGTATAAGCACATTTTTTTCGACATTATTCGCCGATAACTTCTCATTTTTAACACCTAATTCATCTTATTTATTATTCAAATTTAGACATGGTAAATAATATCGACTTATTAAATGAGTTAAGCATTAAGAATGAGAAAAAATGTGTAAACAAACTCTTCCTAAAAAAAAGATGTCAAGTGAAAGTGTAAATATGAAACAAAACTTAGGAGTGGTAAAATCTTATTTTTGCCCTATAGATGACCTATGTGTGAACCACATGGGCTTAATTCCTTCTATTTGAACAAAAAATCAAAAATTTAGGAGACAAAGTAAAAAGTTTTGAAAGTTTAGAGGCAAATGTTGGATTTTAAAATTTTAGAGGGCAAAATAAAAAGTTTTGAAAGTTTTGGAGATAAAGTAATGATTTTTAAAGTTCAAGGAATAAAGTGAGAGAGATCCTAAAGTTTATGGGCCATTTGTATTAATAACTCTCATAAATATTAGATATATGGCTCAAGATGATATTATTTGGGCTTGTTTGGAGACTCCGTTCTAACCATTTTTTTAGTTAAAATCAAAATTACTGGTTGGTCTATTCATAGTTCAAACTATAAATATTCAAACTCATTTTTTGTTCAAATTAACTAAAACCAACATTTTGACAAACTTACCAAATACAAGTTTTAACTATAAATTGTGGTTTAAAGTCATTTTTTTTGTCCTAACCGCTCTATTAAACAGAGGCTTAGAATAATTACTATGTAATTATAGAATATCCAATATGACATTATTTGACAATTATTATGCAACTATGATTATTTTTAAATATTATGAAATTTTTGTTAAATTTCAATATCACCATAATAATTTATCCATATAATATAATTTTTTTCTTATTACGTCTTTTCAAACCAATAGGCCACATCCTTGAGGTGTATATCATATCCTAATACATTTTTAAGTCTAATTATTCACAGATAATATATTTATGGGGAAATTAAGCTCAAATCTTTTAGTAAAAATAATATTCAA
Organism: Artocarpus hirsutus; assembly: GCA_946598075.1. NCBI lineage: Eukaryota > Viridiplantae > Streptophyta > Magnoliopsida > Rosales > Moraceae > Artocarpus > Artocarpus hirsutus. Next base: position 48,583 of record CAMOHE010027303.1, read on the forward strand.
ATAACAACTCTTTGAAAATGGAATGCCTCTAGTGAGGGAGCTTTTACACTAGCTGGTATACGAATGGGCAAAAAGGAGGCAAGTAGTTTTATTTATTTATTTAAGAAAGGAGCCAAATAAATGCTTGTACAAGTATAGGATTTTTTTTTAACCCTCTCCGTTGTTGAAAATATCAGAAATTAGACCTTTGGCTCAAATAAGTATGCGCTTTGTGCAGAAAAGTCGTAGAAAGAGAAATTGAAAACATATTTTGATATGAATATAGTTTAATTGGGAACGCTCCATTAAACGATGATCAGTAAACATTATATTTAGTTTTATCTGTGTTACATTCTTTTGCCAAAACAAGTTAGTATTTTCTGAACAGAAAATGGACCTTAACCTAATATAAGCAGGGTGAAATAAAAAAGTTTCACAATAGTTTAACAAAGATGGAGTATTGTGACGCACTACTTTTAGAAATTTTCCATGTCTTCTTATGTACACTTTCGCATCATAGATGAGCCTTTGTGAGCGTAGAGATTGTATTTTTTGAACCACAAAGTCTGTGTGGTCGTACAAAATAGAATAAACCACATGGAGTGCTCTTTTATGGATAGTCCTTGTTAAACATATCTTTTTTTCTTTTTTACTTTTTAAAACTGACCCTTTTCAATTATTTTTTAATTGGATTTATAGTTTAACATATTTATCTTTGATCTCAGATCTCAAATCTTACATCATTTTTTTTTTTCAATTTCTTTCTCTCTCCTGCCTCAGATCTCAGATTTAGCTCTGCCCCACCCACCGATTTGCCTCTCTTTCCTTTGTCTCTCTATCTATTCTTCAGTTTCCTTAGGTATCTGGAAGCTTTTCGAGGCTTGTAAGACATCGGCATTGGCGTCATCGTCTCCGATGCCAACAAGGGAGCCGACCTCTTTGATGATTTACCCCCAGCAAGAGCCGTTTGAGCATGAGCTCTACCCAATCCTGGAGCTGATCTTCATTGCCGCGACCCAAACCCTAATCCTCTCAAGCAGAAGCTCATTAAATAGTTGCCACCAAGCCAATGCTCAGCTCCTCACCATCCCCGAGGCCTTCTAGATCAACAAAGATGTCAGATAGATGACAAAGTTAGATTAGGGCTAGGCAGCGTCGGAGTCCGCCACTCATTTGCAGCTTGTCTTTGATGCTGCCATTGCTTTTAGATCCAGATTCGAGAACGTCGTTGGCCTGAGATGAGGCCACTGTCGGAGGTGAGGTTCGATGCCATTGAAGATGTTTTTTCTGTTTGTCGAATGATGTTTAAATGTTGTTTTTTTGTTTCCTATTTTATGTTTTTCAATTATTA
>CAMOHE010027303.1:49932-76702 GCA_946598075.1 Artocarpus hirsutus
GAAGCTTTTCGAGGCTTGTAAGACATCGGCATTGGCGTCATCGTCTCCGATGCCAACAAGGGAGCCGACCTCTTTGATGATTTACCCCCAGCAAGAGCCGTTTGAGCATGAGCTCTACCCAATCCTGGAGCTGATCTTCATTGCCGCGACCCAAACCCTAATCCTCTCAAGCAGAAGCTCATTAAATAGTTGCCACCAAGCCAATGCTCAGCTCCTCACCATCCCCGAGGCCTTCTAGATCAACAAAGATGTCAGATAGATGACAAAGTTAGATTAGGGCTAGGCAGCGTCGGAGTCCGCCACTCATTTGCAGCTTGTCTTTGATGCTGCCATTGCTTTTAGATCCAGATTCGAGAACGTCGTTGGCCTGAGATGAGGCCACTGTCGGAGGTGAGGTTCGATGCCATTGAAGATGTTTTTTCTGTTTGTCGAATGATGTTTAAATGTTGTTTTTTTGTTTCCTATTTTATGTTTTTCAATTATTAGATCTGAGCTTGTTGTTTGAAGATTTTATGTTTTCTTGTTTTTGGATTGATTATTGGGTGATCTATATATATATTGGACAGAGTTTTCTCGCCGACACATGATGAGTTTTGGCGAGGACTTAGAACTATGCTATTTGCTTTTTTTTTTTTTTTTTTTTTTTTTTAATTTAGAACCTGCTGGGTTCGACGACTAAATCTAGCAGGTTTAGGTATTCACTTTGACATTTTGCATGAGGGTGTTAGAAAGAAAGATAGCTTAGACTTTTAACAAATTATCAATTTTAATAAATGAGCAATTTTCATAAAAAAAAAGTATGCTAGAGGGCAATTTTAATAAGTTAAGGCATTTATAGGCCCTACAAAATATTATACAAAATATAATTATGGCCTGTTTTCATGCACATAATGGGAATATTTCCCAACATGCACAAGATTCTAATTGGGCTGCAGAAGCCAGTTGTCTACAGTGGGGATGAATTATTGGAATACTACATTCGAAGCGTTCAATTTCAAATATAGAATCTTTTTATATTGGAGTGTTAGAATTGTGAAGGAATGTGTAATCTACTTTATAAATACAAAACATTTTGGCTCATTGCATTAAAGTTTAAACCTTTAAAATGATAGCTATATTATACTAACGTTTGCGAAATCATACACATGTGGAAATATAGTAGGAAGATTCATATATATATTCTTAAGTTTTCATGTATTTGTTTACGTGAGTGTATGCACACTCTCTTAAGTTAAATTTAAAAAAAAAAAGTCAATATATTAAAACCGGTTAAGATGTACTTTCAGCTATATGCGACAATGGGAATTCTATGATAATAAGTTACAAAAAAAAAAAAAAAAGGGCTTATCCTCGCCATATTATATTAAAATTTGTTGATAATTTGGTATACAATTTCTTTTTGGTGTGACGATGTAAGTTTGTAGATATGCAATACTGATAGGATGTTTTTACGATGAAAATTTATGTGAGAAAAGGCAGGGCATAGAGATTTTTTTTATTTTTTTTCCTTCAATTAAAAAATTAAATTCTTTATAAGTGAGATATAAGGAGCATCACTAAATAGACGTTGCATAATGCATTGGGATTACAGATCAAAAGATGAAGCCCCAGGACAGTGACATGACCCCACGAATTTAATTGTCTTTTATAATGAATGGTTTGCGTCATTAAACCAAAATTGATAAAAATCTTATCGGCTTAATAGGTGACTTAGTGTGGAAGGCATTCTAGGTGGAAACACTTAGCCAAGCTCGCCAATGGTGCCATGTAAACCTAGTGTAATTATATACAAAATGTATTTGCATTTAGTCAGGGACGAAGCTACATATAGCTTAAAATAAGTGGTCATCATCTTATCTTTTCTATTAATTTTGTATGTGTATTTGCTAAAATTCATAGCTTGCCCTTCTGAAAATCTAAAATACATGTCCGTATCCTTTTACTTATTTTGTTTGACTATGTCCTTATCTTCAACCATTATTGAGAAATAAAAAATCCCAAAAAACATCAGTGAACACATTTTAATTAATTACTAGACACTAATAAAATAAAATTTTTATTAGTAAAGATTCTCTTCAAGAAAACGTTTCCGAACATATTAAAAATCCGTTGGTTCATAATGTCGAGACTCATTCGTCTAAAAGATCCCTACTAACAAAAGTCACTTTTGTCGGTAAAAATAAAATGTTGAGTTTGATTCCGACAGTTGAATCCCATTTGTCATAAATGTGTGTTGATTAAATTCATAAGGGACTTTTATATGTAAAAACTTGTTAGACTTTTGCAACTTAAAAAGGGGTGAACAGTCTCATACTAGTTTGTAAGCATTAGTTTAGGGGTTGCAAAGCATATAATGAGCGTTTCAAACCGCTCCAGTCAAAAGCACTTCTAGGATTGATTTCTAAATTTTAATTAGGAGAACAGTGTGAGTTAGTGAATATTTGTATAGTGTTGTGTATTGGGATGAGATAAACCTGTGTGATTGTAAAAAGTTGTGCGGCTGTAAAGCGTTTTGATTGTGATCATTTTTAAGGTGTTTAGCAGGGTGGTTAAAAATATTTGTTAGAACTGTTTTGACTATAGTATGTGAGAGTTTTACACTGTAGCAACTTTTTTATTGTTGCTGTAACATATAAAAGCTTTACACTGTTCATATCCGAAATAGTGATCCAGACTGTGTTTCAGACTCACTTGCCAAACAGGAATTTTGTATTTTATTTTTCCTGTTGTTTGCAAATATTTCTATATTCCTAGGAATGGATTTGGAATCCAGTTTTCACAACAAGACTTAGAAATAAAAAGTGACAAGAAAAAAAAAAAAGATAAATGATAATCCTATGATGCATACCAACTAACCTTGAATGATTAATATTTGCACATGCAACCGAAGAATAGCTAGGAATTCATCCCTCCCCAGCATAGAAAGGCCTCCAATAAAGCATAGACCAAAATGAAAAATCCCCAAATAATAAAGCAAAATCCAAAAACCAAACAAATAAAGACAAATTAGAAAGTCAGGGAAAGAGAGAGGTGTGATTGCGGAAGAATGAATCAGAAAAAAAAAAAAAAAAAAAAAGGGCAACTAAAAGTACTGATCGGTGAACAATTTGAAGAAGGAGAAAAATTTTTGTGAAATTTTTTTAGAGCAATAAATGAAAAGAGAGGAAAATGAAAATTAATGGGCAAGACGTTGAAAGGTACAATGAGTGTGATTTGTTCCCGTTATGTTACTTTGTCCGACGAAACTTTTTCGTCGAAAATTGCTTAACATATAAGTCCTATGCGTCAGGTGGGAAAATTTCCTGCACTGCATTATGCCATAAAACCATGTTTTATTGAGGAGGAAAATATTCCAACAAAAGTGCCCCTTTTACGTCTAAAAAAAATGCATTTTCTATGTTGTAAGTGTGTGTGTAAAACATTTGTCGAGATGCATTCGTAGCTAAAAACTCAAATTTTCATTGAGAGAAACCACAAAATTGGCCAATGAAAGAGACAAATCTTTTCTTGACAAGAAAAAAAATTATTATAAAAAAGGAAAAAGGGTGTAAAAAACCTAAAACAAAAGCCACATGGGAACAAAACAAAGTAAGAGTTAAAACATTAAGAAAAATTAACCAATGGAAAAAAAAAAAAAACCTAAGATTATGTCAATTTAAAACCATTTCCACAGCGAGCTCTAAGTTTATAAGATCATGTTTTCTTCTCTTGGTTGTTGCTTAACTTTTTGGGGGTTATTTACCTTTTTATACTTTGTATTTTAGGTTCATTCAACAATATACCTTTAGTTTTTGATCTCATCAAATTTATACATTTAAATTAGATTTAACATATAATTTAGATATTTTTATGATCAATCTTCAATTTGACCTAATAAATTAACTAAAGATACCCTCAATTTAAAAAAAAAAAAGAGAGAATTTTTAAGACTTAAAAAATCCTTATACTAAAGTTTTTGACTTTAAAAATATAAAAAATGCCATCAAATAGGTTTTTTTGTGTGTTTTTGTTTTTATATTTATTTTTTTATTTTTTAAGTTTTTATTTTTTTTCTTTTACTTAAAGATAATTTGTTCATTTTAAAGATAAAAATCAACTATTGACTAAGATAAGGTATAGATTTGTATATCAAACCTAATCTAAAAGTGTACTTACGATGAAATCAAAAACTGAAGGTAAAGTTTTAAATTAACTTAAAATAAAAGGTATAAAAAGATAAATATCTTAACTTTTTTTTCTTCTCTTTCAAAATATCAAGATCAACTAATTTTTCTTAAGAACCCAGGCAACAATTTCTTGCTTCATAAACCATCAACTTTTATAGCCATTGGTTAGTCGATGTGCCTGAAGTACACGGTTGTTAAGAACTCCAATGATCACAGGCCATCACCGGACTAGGCCTAGCCCAGGGGTACTCAACTGCTTAAGGTACCTCACACGTGCTATTGGTTTCTGTCTCGTCTTATTATTGGTTTCTGTCTCGTCTTATTATGTACAAGCAAGATATTGTTAAATGCGAGGTTGTGCTTTGTTCAGATCACGTTATGTTTTTATCACCCATCTTAATATTAATCAATGCCTTGAATTCAAATCCCCACTCTTTAAAATGAAAGAAATTAAACGAATATTTGGAAGCAAATAATACACAAATAATCAACATTACATGACACATAAATATAATTAGTTCAATATGATGTTTCAATGGACTCGTTCGCCGCATGAGTTAATAATTTCTTGTTGAAGGTGATGTATATGAGATTGGGTGATATATAAAGTTGAAAAATTTTGATGGATGTTTTGTCCATGAATGAAAAATGATTATAATTTAATGTGGACAGTTTTTAGCATGTAAGGGCTCCTTAATGTCGACATTTCTTAACAAGTTGAGGCTCCTCTGATGAGCTCGAGGAAATAGCCACATATATATATATATATATATAAAACTAAACTTTTAGTCCAATTTGTTGTGACTAAAAGTTTTACTAAAAATTGTTGTGACTAAAAGTCCAGTTTTGTATAGTGTATTTACGTCCAACTGCTAAGATTACAAGTCAAATAAATACTACGTTCTAAATAGTTGAAGTCATTTAACCTGTTTAAGAATGCAGTTAGAACCAGATTTTATGATTCTAATGGACTTTTAGTTTAAATTTTATGAAAAAAATATTATAATAATTTTGATTAAAACTATCAAATATAATTCTAACCACGTTTCCAAACGAGTCAAATAATTATAAGGTAGAAGAAGAAGGAGGAGAGAAAGACTAATAAAGTATCCTATGTAAACCCATACTTTAATTTGAGCAAAAGGAACAATATTGTGCGCTATATTATCGAAGCGAAATCCAAAGGATGTCGAAAAAGATAAATTCATGAGGTTGAACATCTATCGACAAAGCCATATCACCAAAGCCCTTCATGTCTTATATGTGTCTCTGTTATTTTCAAACTACAAGGAACCTGAGCGCTAATTAGGGCTACTATGAGCGTGAATTAAGATCCACAATAATTCAAAACAAAAAAAAAAATGAATAAGGTGGATATTGATCAAATTTGTTCTTGTATTTTGTGAGTTGGTCATGAGTCTTTTGAACGTGAACAGAAAATAAAAAGACAACAGAAAATAAAAGGACAAAAAAGCTCCAGTAGTACGAGGTAGACTCCAATTAAAGGGTCCAATGGATTAAGCACTTTATAACAACAAATTAATTAATTGACATCCTCTTGCAAAGCAAAGTGCGTGTACAAGTCAATCGATCATATCTATATCGTCTTTTTCCTGATTTCACAATCAATAACTCATCCAATAGTGAGACCTCACGAGCCCGCTGTCGTGTTGTGGTGGGTTTGGAAGGCAATTAGAAGCATCACCACCTCCTAGTGTGGACACGAAATATGACACTGACAGTTTCAACTTCTTTCTCATCTTATAAGTGTACATGTGTGTGTGTATATTTTTAAGGTTTTTCTAGAGTCCCTCTCCTCAAACATAACACATAAAAGTAAAAAACGTAGTGTGATGACTATTGAATGTAACATTCATGTTGAAATTACATAATATCATTTTTAGTTTCTTGTTGTTATTTTAATCCATGAGAAAATGAATAGGGCACGTATGAGAAAAATTCTTTTAGTAAGAAAACTAAAAGAATAATATTTAAGGAGATTCTAAATTTTGAAAAAAAAAGCAAGATTATGAGAATAAATATTTTCAAAAGAAAATAAAATATTATAAGAATATTTTAAGTCTATGTATATTTGAAAAAAAAGTTAATCAAAAAATTAAAAAAAAAGGTACGAAAGAAGATTAAATCTTAAAAACATATAAGATTGCAAGAAGAAATTAATAAGATGAGACATATTTTAAAACATTTTATGAAGATAAATTAAAAAAAATTAGAGGTAAAAAGTCATTATATTGATTAAACACATAAAATATAAGACTTTTATCAGATATTATAAGAAGATTTTAAGTCTATGTATATTTGAAAAAAAATTTAATCAAAACATAAAAAAAAAAGATACGAAAGAAGATTAAATCTTAAAAACATATAAGATTGCAAGAAGAAATTAATAAGATGAGACATATTTTTAAACATTTTATGAAGATAAATTAAAAAAAAAAATTAGAGGTAAAAAGTCGTTATGTTGATTAAACGCATAAAATATAAGACTTTTATCAGATGAAACAAAACGACATACTATACATGTGATATTATATAGTAAAGGAAACAAATTATTTATCAAAGAAATAAGCAAATATGTTTATAATAGTATTGAAAGAAAAAAAAAAAAGGAACCAAACTACTTGAGAGAGAAAAAAGACAAAATCACTAAAGACAAAATTAAGAGACAATTTTTTGAATAAAGTGTTTGCCAAACTCCCACTTATGTAACAGTTATAGATTATAGATTATAAATAATGAGAAATGGCATGCACTAATTCATCCACCTAATTTCCAATTTTATGGTACCCTTCAATTATACCCTCTTAATTTAACAAATATACATTGCCAAATTAACATCATAAATATAAATTAAACAATGAAGATTTTATGTTTATATATATTCTCGTCATCTAGTCTAATTAAGAATATTAATTCTTGCTTCCCTTAATCTACCGTTGTGTTTTTTCCTCAAAGAAATATTTTAATACACACATATATATTTGCAAGAACTTCTTTTGCAGGCTTTCATAACTTGGCCAGTGGACAGAGCAAGTGTCAGCTGCACAAAAGGCCCAAGTCTTACTAATTAAGAAAAAAAAAAAAAAGAAGTAAATCCCAACCAGGTAAGCATCATAAGTAGCTACTCTCTGTTATATAATATTAATTTGGCTTCCATTTCTGACATCTTCCCAATTTGCAAATTATAAAAACAATAAAAAAATGTTAAAGGAGGTTTATTATGCGGTAAGAAAATGAAGATATAACGATCAGGATTAAAAAAATAAAAAGAAAATAAAAATATCAATAGCATTAGCCAGACTATTATATTCCCCAGCTGAGCTGTCAATAATAATTGGTTGATATTTGTATGTATACTGTTAACATTAATTGGAAATATTTACTGGTGAACAATATTGTCAATGTAAACTGACCGTCTAATAATTATTTTTCCTTTGAACACCTTTTCTGGAACATGTTAATTTAATTATGAAACTTTATATTCATCCCGCTTTTTAAGTACCTTTGCATGTATGTGCTGTCCTCATACAGATGCACTTGCAACAATCACGTCATCACACTCTACTAAAAGACAATTGCACTTGGGCCCCACTTGCACAACATTTCTAGCGTTCACACGTGCCATTCTCTCTCTCTCTCTCTAATTTGTGTGGGGAAATCTGTTTTTTGGATGGAGGTGGCTGTCCAGGCAGTTCAATAAGAAAAGCATGACATCGAAAGCGTAGAGGCAGCTCCAAAGTCCAAACACCCCCTCCATGTAGGCCCCACTCCCATACACTTGCCAGTGTGTTCACCACCCCACGTGTCAACCATCCGACTTCCCACGATCGCCACGCGTCACTCGATCATGGACCCTCTTCTCAACGCCCTTCCATGTTCTATTTAGGAGTACCATGGGCTTCCCACTTTTCGCTTTCTCATTCATTATAGCTTGTTACAAGTTCGTTTTCTGTAGCTTTCACAAAAGAAAAAGAAATCCCCTCACCAAAAAAAAAAAAAAAAAAATTTGTTAATCTTCGTCTATGGAGAGCACAGATTCTTCATCGGGATCGCAACACCCACAACTCCCGCCTGGGTTCCGGTTCCACCCGACCGACGAAGAGCTCGTCGTTCACTACCTCAAGCGAAAAGCCGCCTCTGTCCCTCTTCCCGTGACAATTATCGCCGATGTCGATTTGTACAAGTTCGATCCATGGGAACTTCCAGGTAAGATTTAAACTCAAATCATTAATTTTCATATATATATATATATATATATATAGTCATTATAATTTGTACTAATTGCGTGTGTATATATATATGTATATATGTATGGGTAGGCAAGGCGAGTTTTGGAGAGCAAGAGTGGTACTTTTTCAGCCCAAGAGATCGGAAGTACCCGAACGGGGCTAGGCCGAACAGAGCGGCCACTTCTGGGTATTGGAAAGCCACAGGTACCGATAAGCCCATTTTGACATCAAATGGAACTCAGAAAGTTGGCGTCAAAAAGGCTCTGGTTTTCTATGGTGGGAAGCCCCCAAAGGGCATCAAAACCAATTGGATTATGCACGAATATCGCCTTGTCGAAAACAACACCAATTCCAATGCTAGTACTAATATTTCCAAGCTTCACGATCATCATCATAATTCACCCAACAACAAAGCCTCTTTACGGGTATATCTGTCTATATATATATATATATATGATTATTATAAATTCGTATCTTGTAATTATGATTATATGTACTAATTATTTTTTTATTTGGTAATATATTAGCTTGATGATTGGGTTTTGTGCCGGATTTATAAGAAGAACAACGCCCAAAGGCCAATGATGGACCATGATAAGGAAGATTCCATGGAAACCTTGCTCATGCAGTCGACGACAATGCCAACCACTCAGAACATTAATATTATTCCGAAACTACCCGTGCCGAAGCCGAGTAATTACGCGGCCTTGATCCAAAACGACGAGGGCATTTTCGACGGAATATTATCATCAGCTGATCAACATCATCATCAAAACGGTTTCATCAACAACAACAACAACAACAATGTCGTCCTCGCGACGAAACGCCCGCCGTCGCCGTTCTGGAGAGAAGCGGGATCTCCGCTGGTGGGACCCGCCAAGAGGTTCCACGGCGATCTCAACAGTAGTACTAGTACTGGTGGTGGGACCGGTTCCGAAAATGTCAGTGACAATTCCTTCATGTCCATGTTGAGCCAGATCCCGCAGAACAACACGGCGCCGTTTCATCCGAACGCGGTACTACTTGGCTCACAGTTTCAACTTCCGAGCATGAATTGGAACTCGTAGAGACATATATATCATCATGATTAGTAGTCTTGGATGATGGGTCTTAATTAATCAGATTGGTAGTATGCTTAATTTGATCTCTTTTTAGTGTAACTACACAGCATCAAAATCAATACACGTTATACAGGTCAGTTCTCATTATATATATACATACATACACACACACACACACACACACATATATATATATATACGCACATATGTAAGGTTTTCATTGGTAGAGATCTCTCCTTTACGTTTGATTATTTGAAAAAAAAATTACAAACTATATAGTACGATATTACTATTGATTTTCTCATTGATTTATTTGAATTAATAATATTTAGTTGAGCCGGCCGAGTAAAAAATTGACCTGGATATGGCTATATACATATGTTTTTTTGTTTTTGTTTTTGTTTTTGTTAAAAATATGTAAAATTTGGATTTGAGAAAAATATTACAATTTCAACGGTAGTGCCTGATCTGTTTAATCTTATTTAGCTCTCTAAAATAAATTACAAAAGATAGATGCATGGAAATTAATATTCTAAGTAGAAGGACTTTGGAAGCTTTTTTTCTCATTGCTGTAATAATATGTTATGACATTTCAGTTTCGAAATATAATTAAGAATTTCATTGTATTAATGAATTATACACACAAGGTTCCCACAAGAGCGAGTTTCTTTCAGGCTTACTTTTCTTCTACATTTTCCTCCGCTTTTTTATTTTATTAACTTTTTTTTTGGCCGAAACATAATTTCTTAGCTTTGCTTATTATTCTTTGACCAAGGCTTCTTTTATTTTCCCTTTTTGTTTTTGTTAGTTTCAACTAATTATCATCACATCGAAGAAAAGCTGTGTGTGTGATAAATTGAAAGCGATAAATAATTAATCAAATCATTTAGGGAATTAGATTCTTAATTATTATTTTAAGGGAATACTTCTGTGATTTGCAAGCAAAATTAGTTTGTCTGGAAAATAGATGGAAATCATAAAAAAAAAAAACCATGAGTCTCTTTTCATAGGCCATACCCAACACTAGATAATCACGATATAATATTGAAATTATTGGTATACAGACGGTCCATAGGGGAAATAAAAAAAAAAAACTTATTGGATTTATTTTATAGCCTGAGAGGGAATAAAAAGCTAGTAAGCTGATCTTTAGCTTCCAAAGAATATCTTGTGTGTGTGTGTATATATATATATTTATACATATATTCAACTACAATAATTGATGTAAAATTTTCAAAATATATTTCCTCCGTTTCAGCCAATTTTACTTATATAAAGGGAAGAATTTAATAGCAGTACAAAAAAGCTCTGAGAGAGAGAAAGAGAGAGAGAGAGAGAGAGTATCAGTTGGGGCAATATTTTCCATCAGTGACGTAAGATTATTCCATGTCGTTATCATTTCCTGATTAGAAAATGAGATTAGGCTTAAAATGTCAAAATGACAAACATAGGCCTTATAATACACGATTTAATGTCCTGTAATTGTTTGCCCTAATTTGTATATCTAGTTCATTAGAAAGCACCCAGACCTAATTGTTGCGAGTTCTTAATTCGCTGTGGAAGTAGACGTGTTTTTCTGTCTTCTAAGTTCTATTAAATTCTCTTTTGCGTTAGAATCTGTAAAGATTGTGTTTTAATTATTTGAACTAATTGGGTTTAGACATATTACCGTAAACAAACGTGTAATAGCAAGTCCAATTAAATTGTTAGGGCTTTTGGCGCTTTAACCCTTTAATTTTTTTTTTAAATATGGTCCTTAAATTATTTTTATGGCAAATTAAGTCCTTAAACTTAGCTAAGTCTGGTAATTAAGTTTCTAATTACAAACAAATGTCAAAATTGAGACAGAAAATGATCACATAAAATGTATGTGACCTATTTAGAAAGACTGATGAAATTCAAGCACTATAACGAATAAAATGTGCATATAAGCTGAAAGTTGTTAAAAAAATATCAACAAAAATTAAATTTCTTTGTTTTTGTTATTATTTAGGGTGTAAAATTAAAAAATTTGATTGTTTTAGAAACAAATGAGCTACATAAAACTCATAAATAGGTTATGTGTATCGTATGTGATTGTTTTATATCTTAATTTGGATAGGTGTTTGTGATTACGGAGGTAATTGAAACACTTAGCTAAATTTAGGGATTCAATTCTTATAACAAAAAGTTTAAAGATTGCATTACAAAAAACCAAAACGTTTAGGGGCAACTATGTCAAAAAACAAAATTGTTAATTTATGGAGTTTTGAATAATTGCTGAGAAGTATTGATTGAAAGTAAAAATTACAGTATGTTACAACGACATAATTGAAATTTAACAAATTTTTTTGAATATATTAAAAACAAAAAAGACTACACATGAATACTAGATTAATTGGTTAATTATACTTCATAGTTTTCATTATTTTTCGATTTATCCATCTATTTTTAGAAACTATATAGGTATCCTGTGAATCTGAAAAAGTTGTTTTAATTTTATCCTTTACAGACTTTTTGGATAAAAAATATAAAGATAAGATAAAAATACTCTTGATTAGAATGAATTTGTTTATTAAATATATTTTTTTCTTGATAAAAATCTATTGACAATTTTTTAAAATTTTAATAGTCATAAAACTTAAGATCTTTTTTAAATTTGACATTTTTTTCAAGGATTTTTTATGTTTTGAATATATAAAATAATTTTTAATAATTATTTACGGACAATTATATTGTTTTGCCTAATGTTTAATATATAAAATTCAAAGAATAGTGTCGTAGTTTCTAAAAACAAATAGACAAATTAAAAAATAGTTAATATTAAAAGGTACAATTACATAATTATCCCTATGAATTTTATCATAATAATATCACAATTTTATAATAAATAATGGCATATTAATTAGTTCAACACTGTTAATATTTACTATCCCTAAACTATTCCGGAAATTTTGCATTTCAACGTCACTCTTTAAATTTGTTATGTCTAAAAAGCGTTTGAGGGTCATACTCTCACTCTAAAAAAAGATTGGGCTGTAGTTTCCTTGTCCAATTCATGTTTAACTGTATGTAAACCTAACATTATAGCACTTTATTAATTATATATATATATATATATATATAATATTTTTCAAACTACGTATAAAAACTGCACGTTTAATTGGACCTAATTTGCAAGTGTTTTAATTCATCTTTTTTTATTTCAGCGCCTTAGAGTATTGAAATGTGGTGATAGCCTTTTTAATTTATCAGTTGGAACTAAAATTCAAAAGTTTTAAAATTTTTGTGAGGGAAAGCATGATAATAAAAACACACCATTAATTGTCAAAATCCACTTATGTGGAATTGATTCTCTAAATTATGTTTTTTGAACTTCCAAAAATACTCCTGAATTGATAACGATATATCATTGTATATAAAATGATGATATGGTTTATACATAACTGTGTGTACACATGATTATATGTTGTCATATTATGATGAAAAAAATAAATCGTTATTAATAAACATGAATAAAAATTATAAAAAACCGCATATCCTTACTAAGACTAACAACGCATTACACAACCATATTAAGTCATATATAGAATATTCACAAATTTCAGCTATATTTTAATTTCACAATCTTAATTTTGGCGTCTGTCTCATTAAAGAAAGATTGACATGAAAATTATATTCTTGCACACTGTAAAATTTGTATCCAAAAATTCTTTTATGCATACCCTTTTTTTTTAATTCTTTTCATGTATGCCCCTCCTCCCCTTCCCTGTAATGACCAAAGTATCCTATAATAAAGGTTACTCGGTGTTAGAGTCACCCAACGATTGACCAATGTTCACTTATGTAGTCGTAGCCACTCAAAAAGTGACCTTTCAGCTAATTGCTGGAGTAAACCGACCAACTACCGAGTGACCACTAGTCCTTAGTGTAGCCACTCATTTGGTGGTGATTTTTCAAGCCAATTTTTCTCGGAACTCACCAGCTGCGAATGATTCAAGATTTGTTACATTAGTACTAAAATTGTAAATATGCAAATTGAGCTATATAGTTATATAGATATATAGAGCAACTTTTTTTATTTTTTTGTTTGTTAATTTTTGAATTTGCATGATATGAAGAGATGAACACGATAAAGAAGAGGAAATTTTGTTTTAAACTTGTGTTTTGCTCATTCACTTACTGTGTAATATATAGAGAAATTTATATGATATTTAATCCAAATATACACGAAAATAGAAACTACCAACTCTAAAGCCTAAAATGTTGGGCTGTTATTAATAATTCAAAAAGTAACAACTCTGTTTCAGCAACTAAAGTATGTTATTGGGCTGATGTGGACTCTTTGACTTAGTTCAACACATGAGAACGGTGAGAAGGACAAAATCAAGATGCAACTGATTTTGAGACTGAGTGTTGTAAATTTTTGAATCTGTATGGATTAACTTTTTAGTTAATTAAGTAATTTATTTGCTAATCCATGATTTAATTTGTAATAATTAAATCAGACGTATTTTTTTGCAATAATAATCATGAGCAATTTATTTATTATTTTTATTGATTCCGACAATTCATCTTGGTAATCTACTGGCTAGACGATTGATACTTTGTCCACAACATCCGATTGACCACCACTACAGAAAACAAGTAACTTGTGCAAGAAAGGTATAATAATCGGACAGATTACTCATGCTTATCCAACAGATTACTCCAGCAACCAGAGCTGACACTGGACATTATTTTTCTGTAATATTGTAATCGGACAGATTACTAGTAGTAACCTAGTAAATATTTGCAGGATTCAACATAAATTTTTTTGGCAAAACACTAATCGATCCTCGGCGAAATCCCGACTCCTACTATTGAAGATGCGGAATTATTACAATGCTTCATTAATGCTGCACGTCTGAAGGTTGCTCAACCAAATTTAACACTTGCCGGAGGTTGAAAGAAAAACATAGCGTTAAGGAAAGAAGTGTTATTTAAGGGTAATTGAAAAATACAACTTTAATAGTATTATTTTTGAACCTTACCACTTCTGTAAAAAAGTTTAAAACATATCATTTTTATAGAGTATAAATACATAAATCTATTGCTAGTATTTTGAATTAGGGTTAAACAAATAAGTGTTATTTAAGGGTATTTTAGTTTTTTGGCTAATAAAAATGAATGAATCAAAGAAAAAAATAGGAAGTGATATATACAATAGGATAGAAAAAAGTTTTACTCCGAATATAATTACAAGAACATTTGGGCCATGGAGCTGGTTGGTTGTATGCACTGGTTCTTTTTTTTTAATCCAAAAAGATGCGAAAGGCTTAGATTAAATAAAAATTATACAATGTGACCAATTTTTAACATTACTGGATCTAGGGATCGACTTGAAGGAAATAACATAAAACAGAGACTGTAACGACCATATTGACTCTAAGACGTCTTGACACCACCACTCAGGGTAAGAAATTTCCTTGGAAATAGAATCATTACAAAGCTTTGAGTCACTGAGCAAAGAAACTGACCCCCTACCCCTATTCAAGGCCACCACCATACCCAACTGAAAGGCCATAAATTCCGCATAAAAAAGGGCAGATTAGCAACAACTCTCTTTGAGACTAGCTTGATAATCGTATTCAAATCATCCTTGCAGACCGCTCAGGCTGCTCCAATATTTGATTTCCAAGCTGCATCCACAAAAATTCTGATTGGTGTTTCCTCAGCCCCAGGATTTGTAGCAGTAGAAAATATATGAGAGACGTCCTCCTCCTGCAGCTGCGGCGGCTCTGACATAGAGCGTTCCTTGTATTACGACAAGCTAGCACAATAGCAGCTCCCTCATGAAGCCTTTTATTTCTCTGCCGCCAGGTTGCCTCAAACAGGCAAAGTCCATTGCGTCATCCTTATCAAGGTGGGATTCCTCTGGGAAGAAAAGTAGCCATTTAATAAACTTTCTTGGAGAGTCAAACTGGAAAGATGAGAGACGAACCGACCATTTGCTACCAAATCAAAGATACTTCGCAAGAATACAATCAGTGAAAACATGAATAACCGTTTCCACCACCTCCCCACACAGACAACATATTCTGCCATCGGAATCCACTAGCCAAGGAGACTTATCTCTAGTGGGAAGAGAATTCGAAGCAATCCTCCATTAGAAGAACCTCGACCTTTCATGAAGCTGGCATTTCCATAAACGCTTCCAGACTGCATCGAACTCGGTGCCTCTTCTATCAGAAAGCCAATGCGCACTCTTAACAGAAATTCTCGAAGGAGGTGGCAGACCGTGCTACTCTGTCCTCCCGAGGGGCAGCTCTGGGTAGAATTTGAACAATCTGATCTGCTTCTTCTTAGTTAAAAATGTTACGCACCAATTGCTCATTCCATATCTGCGTCCCATGGTGGAATAAGTTAGAGACTTTGGACAATTCTTGATGAATATTGGGATTGATGGTCGCTCGCCGAAATTTGTCCTTGCTCCAGGGAATCCAAGGGAAACTCCATATGTTAATCTTATCTCCAGCTCCAATTATGTAGCCTGTACCTGCAAGCAAAGTAGATTTAGTAGAAATAATGCCCTTCCAGATAGAGGAAGCTGCTCCCGACTCCTGCACCATTTAAAAACCTGTCTTTCGAGCAATATTTCGCCTTCAAAGCCTGGACTGCAGGTTTAACCTCCGCCAACGTCCAACCAAGTTTACAAAGCAGGGCATTATTGATAGCCCCGAACTTCCTCACTCCAAGACCCCCGCCCTCTTTAGATTGGCAAACAACATCCCGCCTTACTGTGGCAAAGAATTTCTTCCTCTCCGCTGATCCCGTCCCACCAATACGGCTTACTGTTGCATAAAGAGTCAACAGAAGCCGAAAAGTAGACATAACATACGAGGGAATCCCTTGTATAACGGATTAGATCAAAGTAGTTCTTCCTGCTCGAGACAAAAGTTTAGAGTTCCAACCCTCCAGCCAAGCTAGAACTTTCTCTTTGACAAAGCTGAAGTCAGTTACTTTACTCCGGGTAAGAAAAAGTGGATTACCCAGATATTTCTCACAACCTCCCATCTTGTGGATGTTGAGAATGGCTGAAATATCCGCCCTCAAACTTGCTTGAGTGTTTGGAGAACGACTTGGCAATGTTCACTTTTTGGCCCGACCGCTGCTTATATTGTTGAACACACCTCCAAAATGCAACCACTGTTGGGATTGGTGCCTTATAAGTTGTGACATTATACATATTGTTAATAAATAAAGTGATATTTATAATTATTATGGTTACTTATATATATTATGAATACATCTATAAACATCATGTTTGTTTCACAGATCTGAGTAGAATATTTGAATAAAGATTTAAATTTTTGTGAGAGAAAATACTGTAACAAAATAATTCAAACCGTGATTCGAATACCGAAACAAATGAGCTGCAGAAAATTTCATGATTATTTATGTGACTATAAATTTAGCATATGAGTGTTATATGCTTAGGGATAAAATTTATAGATAATAAGCTAAATATTCTATAATAATTAATTAAAGTTTAGGATATTTAATTAAATATTACAAGTACGATCCAATCTCATTTAGAATAAAATAGTCTTATTCGGGCTATTAATGTAGAGACATTGGATTAGTGGTACTTTATATAATGAGATTATATAGGACTGAACTAGATAAATTATGAATCTCTAATAATCATCCGTTACAAATAGAGTATTCAAATTTATCACTATGATAATCATATATTTGACAGTCTTAATCTTGAGTATTTATTATACTCCTATTTATGACATTATGTTTTTTGACTTGTATTGTAAGATTTGTCTAAATACAGATCATAACTCAACATATTAAAAATATAATAAAACAAATGGCTGGGAATAATATTATACAGATATAGAATCCATTCTTTCTTTATAGAAGTTAGAAAAATAGTTGTCTTGAGTGATACTTTAAGGTTTGAACAATAGAGCGTTCGTTCATAACAAAATTATGAATTAACTATTCATTTGAGAATTATTAGAACTCAAGAATAAAGATGTAATAAGAGACGTGAATGAAAATTAAACCAAGCTCTTATTATGAACTATTTATGGAGGACTAACTTATATATAATGATTATAGCAATAGACTACTAGCTAATTTTCTTTGAGTAATTTCACTATAATCTCAAGAGTTCAGTTTCAAGTTTTTGGTGGAATAACACTAAAATTTATAAATTTGGCACATTAATTAAAGAGTTTAATTAATTGTCAAATTGATTGGAGCTTGGGTAATAGGTGCATAGGCCTCCAATGTCACCTCTGTAACACTATATTAGATTTAATATATAGAATGAATTATACATATTTAGTTTGAAATTATTGAGTTTTGAATTAATTATTTCACACTTGAATTATTGATATAACACAAAAAAATATTCCCTATGACACATAATGTAATATGATAAATGTTATCACAATTTAACTAAGCATTAATTAATTAATTAATAATATTTAAATATTATTTGAATATAATTTTAATTTTGTGTATGACACATGTGTAGTGAAACCACTTTTTGTCTTTTCTTAAATGGACACAAAATTAAATAATGATTTGATTAATTCAAAAATCTAATTTTAAATAAATATGATTTATTTTTTTCAATTTAGATATATATATATATATAAAAGATTGTATATGTTTACGTAAACCTAAATAATATATATATATATATATATATATGCATATAAATTTAAAGGATCAAGATTTAGTTAAAATTAAAATTAAAAAATAAGGAATATAAGTATATCTCTGTCCCATATATCTGATATAGTGGTTATTTCGTATTTAAAAATAAATCAAAAATTAATTAAAAATAACGAATTGTTCAAATATAAGAAGAGAGAGATAACGGTTATCTCTACAGATTAATCTTTTTCACGTAACTTTCACAGAGAGAAAAACTGAGAGTTCTTCTTTGAAAAAAAGCCTATTATCTCATGTGTTGAGCACGTAGTAGATTCAAAAAAAGGTAAGGTCAATTCATTCTTATAGTTTAACGTCCACTCGTCTTTTCATTGACGTGGAGGCTTGGCTTGGAAGATCGTGGTGTCAAAGAGGAAAGCTAAGATACCCTAATAGGTCTTCAAAAGGTTGGTATAAAATTTTTAAAGATTTCTATTATTAATTAAAATTATATAGCTATTTTCGATTAACAAAGTTTTCAGAAAATTTTTGTTTGTCAATGATCAATCTTTTTCACTGCTTTTTGTATTTTATTGTAACAGCCACTTCATCACAAGTGGCATGGCCAAATAGGACAGCGTCGTTGGCAAAAAATGAGGTGGGAAATTGCTGGAGCGCCCCTCGCAATCTTGATTCCTGAAATGTTTCCCCTTTCCTCCTCCTCAAGAATGAGCCTTGATAAGACATCACTGCACAAGATAAACAAATAAGGGGACCCCAAGACCCTCGAAAAGCAGGAAGAGGGCTTCCGTTGAGGAGAATAGACAAAGGCAGCGTAGAGCACGCTCCGTAATCATATCACAAAATTTAACATGAAACTCCCACATTTTGAGAACCTTCTGCAAGAAAGGCCACTCTATCCAATCATATGCCTTGGACATATCAAATTTGACACCCACCAACCCTCCTTTGCCTTCCTTCTTTTTCATCAAATGCATGATCTCTTGAACAAGAACAGAATTCTCCGCTATCCAATGGCTAGGCACAAATGCGGATTGGAAAGGAGAAATAAGCGTATGAAGAAGGCTCCTCATCCTAGTACCAATAATCTTAGAGAGAACCTTGTAGCTGAAATTACGCAAACTTATCGGCCGAAAGTCATCAAAGCCTTCCACAATCTACTTCGGAGTTAACACAACAAAGGTTTGGTTAATCGCCTTTGAGAACCCGCCCCATTTGAAAAAAAACTTGGACGAAGTGAGTCACACTCAATCCCACTACATCCCAACAATCCTTGTAGAAAGCCCCAATCATTGTATCCGGCCCTGGCGATTTAAGGGTATTCATTTCCCAACAGTCTCTTTAATCTCCTTTTCATCAGGAACTCGACAAAGGGAGGGCATTATCAACATCCGATATCTTTTCATGGAATAAATCTTAAAGCCCTTCATCTATAACCGGCCTAGTAGAAGAAAATAATTCTTTTAACTTCTTCACCAGGTGGTCCGCAATTCTTTTCCTACTTTGAATCCAAGTGCCGTCCTCCAACCGAATGCCCCACACATGATTCCGTTTCCTCCTAACCACAGTCTAGGCATGAAAAATACGAGTTTCGATCGCCATGTTTCAGCCATAATTCTTTAGATTGCTGCTTCCAAATGGATTCTTGATGCGCCATGACCTCGGCTATTTCCAATCGCACCGCTGCATCTTCTTCCAAGGCCTCCACCGAAATCGGTTTGTTTTGGGCCCAAGTAAACAATCTTCAAGAAACTTTAACCAATCTTTGCAATAACTGAACACTTTTTTGTTCCACTTTCTTAGCGCCGAACGGGTACTATCAGTTTCTTGACAATGTTGACATGATGACTAATTGAGTCATTCTTCAGTATTATTTTTACACTTATCACTACCACTGTTGTTATCATCTTAAATCTGACCATCATCAATCAAATTGGGTCCAAATACATTTCAATATCACCATTAGAATTCCTATGAGAAACAGCATTATTAGAATTGTTATTCGGTTTTGGATTGTGATTAACGTTCATATTCATTGTTATATTTTCATGTTACGACAAGGACCATCAATTTAATAATGTCGGGAAGATGTCTTTCCGTGGAGCCTGACTTAGATTTTAGTTGAATTTTGCAAACTCCCATCGTCATTGCAGGGGAATTCCACTAACATCTTGTTGGAAACTTTTGGTGGAAAAAAGGAAACAAATATACAAACGAGGGAGTCCCGCTACGCTTCCAACTCATTTTCTTTTTGTCAACTTTCTCTATTTTATTTTTGGAAGTGTTACACATCACCGGCGCTAACTAGAGAAATTAAATTATTTCATATCTATCGTATTGTAGTTGAGAATTCAATTAGCTAGATTTTGCGCGAGTGACCAAGCCAAAACTTTTTTTTTAGTGAGAGCACCATGAAAAATGTTAGAGATAGTATTTTATTAAATAAACACATACTTATATATTTTAATTATTTAGTAGGGACATCGTTAGTTTTTTTTTTCCTTATGAATTGAGGGTACAACAATATATTTTAATTAATTTGTAGAAGTATGATTATAATTTTCTTTAAATGTAAGGCAATGACAAATTTCAAGTTACAAAATAAGGAAAAATTCAAATGTCAAATGTGCCCTACTCAATACAAAGTGGCTTCGTCACAGTTTCGCACACAAGATATTCATCTCCGGAGTAGCATTGTAATTATGGGTAAGCTAGACAAGCCAACAGAGTTCAACTTGCATGTGGATCTAGACTCGGTGAGGTATGAATTGAGGGCACAACAACATCTTTTAATTATTTTGTAGGAGCATGATTGTAATTTTCTTTAGAAGTAAGGCAATGACAAATTTCAAGTTGCAAAATAAGGAAAAATTCAAATTTCAAATGTGCCCTACTCAATACAAAGTGGCTTCGTCACAGTTTCGCACACGAGATATTCATCTCCTGAGTAGCATTGTAAGTATGGGTGAGCTAGACAAGCCGACACACTTCAAGTTGCATTTGGATCTGGGTTGGGAGAGGTATGTGTTTCAAGCTCGCATAGATTCCTTGTCAAGATTAGAGCCGGCGATGAGGCCTTTCAATAAACATCCTTATCAACTTCTTGGGAGCTTGGTAACGTTGAAGCGAGTATGCTGATGTAGGTCAGGTCTCCTCTTCTTGGACTTTGAAAAACCATACTTATTCCTTGTGAACTTTAACTAATTAGTGATAGAATAAAACTGTGATGAAAACCATCAACACCTAAGATCATTCATGTCAAATCATCAAGAATATTAATAAGATGCATAAGCTAACTTGAATCCATTGATTGAATGTGATTCTTGAATCTGTTGGTTAAGGATCTTCCAAGTCTGGTACGTAAATCTTTATTCTCAGAATGCTCTGTAATTTCTCCATAGATGGGGAACAGAAAAATAATGTACGTACTGACTTTGGGACCACAACCTCTTTATATAATTGCTAAACCCTAGCAGTGATCCTTAATTACCAATTTAGCCCATCATAAAATTAGTAATTATCTTTTTTTTGGTCTCTACACATAGGAGGCCTACACTTAATGATGCATTAAAAGCCTAAAACCTAAATTGATTACTTTTAATTCGGCAACCTTATCTGATAGCCTTTAATTCACATTTATTTAATATATTAGCACATATATTGGATTTAGATCCAACAATCTCCCACTTGAGCTATATATGAAACTTTATAAATGTGAATTATACCTTATGAGCTCATGAATTTTGTTATCAAAACCTTATGCATCTTAACAATCTTGTCCATTAACCATATCAATATAGGACCGAAGCGACTTTTGTTACATATATCGTAACTAGACCCATCAATAATCACATATACCAATACAACTAAAACAAGATCAAGCATGGATGTGTAGCATGAAAATTTCATACAATGTAATCATAACATGTCTATTTTCAACTAGTCTACCTAAAAACCTTAGTGAGATCAAACCATACCAAAATCAGAGTGTGAATAAACCAAAAATTTTATTTCTATAGAAAATAACCTTAAAATGTCCATAAACTGAAATAACTGAAAATGTCTATAACATAAGAGCATTTAAAATTACAAACTCTCACTAAAACTGAATATCCTAAAATGATATCACACCTATACGAGCAGTGTGCTCATGAAACATTTTGCATGGCAATCCCTTAGTAAGCGGATCCACAATCATTGAGTTTGAACCGATGTGCTCTATAGATAACTGTCCACTCTGAACTCTTTCTTTTACAACCAGGAACTTGATCTCTATATGCTTTGACTTCGTCGAGCTCCTGTTGTTGTTGGAATATAAAACTGCTAACTTATTGTCACAAAATAACTTGAGTGGTCTTTGAATACTGTCCACTATGTGTAGCCCCGTGACAAAATTTTGCAACCATATTCCATGATTGGATGCCTTATAACATGCTATGAACTCTACTGCCATCGTAGAAGATGTTGTAAGAGACTATTTAGCACTTTTTCAAAAGACAGCATCTCTAGCCAGAAGGTAGACATAGCCTGACGTAGATTTCATACTATCTTGGCATCCAGCATAATCGGAGTCTATGTACCCAATGATCTCAAGCTGTTCCGATCTTTGATACACAAGCATGTAGTCCTTTGTTCTCTATAAATACCTCAAGACTCGTTTGACTGCTACCCAATAATCCTTTCTAGGATTGCTTAAGTACCTGCCCAATATCCCTGTAACGTACGCAATATCCAGTCGCGTATAAACTTGAGCATGCATTAGACTACCTACTACTGACGCATAAGGAATCTTTTGCATTTCCTTAACCTCAAAATCATTCTTAGGGCACTGATTGAGACAAAACTTATCTCCCTTAGCCACAGGAGTATCACCTGGTTTATAATCCTGCATGCCATATCTTTTGAGAACCTTTTTCATATAAACCTTTTGTGATAATCCTAGAATGCCTCGAGAGCAATCCCGGTGTATTTGTATACCTAACATAAAAGAGGCGTCATCAAGATCCTTCATCCCAAATTTCTTTGATAGAAATCTCTTGGTTCCGTGCAATAAGCCTATATCATTGCTGGCAAGCAAAACGTCATCGACATATAAAACCAGGAAAATATACCTGCTCCCATTGAACTTGTGTTATATACAATCATCGACCAAATTCATCTTAAAACCGAACGAGATGATAACCTAATGAAATTTGTAATACCACTGACGAGAAGCTTGCTTAAGCCCATAGATGGATTTCTTTAATATGCAAACCATCTTCTTTGCATCTCCCAACACAAAGGTTTTCGGTTGCACCATATAGATTGTTTCATCAATGTCACCATTGAAAAGCGCAGTCTTAATATCCATCTGATGAAGCTCAAGATCAAAATGCACCACTAATGCCATTATAATCCTAAAAGAGTCTTTTGAAGAAACCGGAGAGGAAGTCTCTTTATAGTCGATGCCTTTTTTCTGTGTAAAGCCTTTAGCGACAAGACGAGTCTTATATCTCTCTACATTGCCTTTCGAATCCCTCTTGGTCTTAAATATCCATTTGTAACCAATGGGTTTCACACCTTTAGGCAATGGGACAAGGTCCAAAACGTCATTGTCCTTCATAGACTTTATCTCTTCATTCATGGCATCAATCCACTTTTGAGATCTAGAACTTTCCATGGCTTGACGGAAGTTGATTGGATCATCTTCCACCATACCAATGTCATACTCATGTTCTTGGAGAAATACAATGTAATCATCTAGCACCGCACTTCTCCTTTCTCTAATGGATCTCCTTAATGGCATAGGTTCTTGACATGGTTGAGTTTGTTCTTCTAGAATAATTTCTAGAACGAGAGGTTCTTCAACATTGTCTTGATTTGGATCTGCTTCTTGAACAATGTTAGGAATAAGAACCTAATTAATGTCAATAACAGCTGTGGGAATATCAACATATTCCTCTTCAAAGACAAAGTCCCTAACCATATCTCCCCCCGCAAACTCGACATCCTTAAAGAACTGGGCATTTCTCATCTCAAATATCGATTTAGTTGTGGGATCATAAAACTTGTACCCCCTAGATCTTTCAGAGTATCTAATAAAATAACAACTTACCGTTCTTGAGTCTAGTTTCTTTTTATTAGGCCTATAAGGTCTTGCCTCAGTTGGACATCCCCAAACATGCAGATGCGTTAGACTAGGCTTCTTACCCTTCCAAAGTTCATAAGGTGTTTTGACAGTTGCTTTAGTTAGAACCCTGTTAAGGATATATGCTGTAGTCTTAAGCGTTTCTCCCCAGAGTGATTTTGTAAGGTAGAATGAGAAATCATACTCCTCACCATGTCCTTAAGCGTCTTGTTTCGTCTTTCAGCAACACCATTCATAGTGGGCGAACCCAGCATAGTATATTGTGGGACAATACCGTTTTCCTCTAGGAATTTAGCAAACGGTCCTAGACATTGTTCACTTGAACCATCATATCTACCATAATATTCACCACCACGATCAGATCTGATACTTTTAATCTTTTTGCTAAGTTAGTTTTCAACTTCAGCTTTATAATTTTTGAACACATCCAACGACTATGACTTTTCATGAATGAGATATCTATAGCCATATTTAGAAAAATTGTCTATAAACGTTATAAAATATTATTGACCATTCCAAGAAGCCATAGGAAATGGCCCACAAATATCTGTATGTATTAGTTCTAAGACATCCAAAGTCCTGTTGGCTTCAAATCTCCTTTTATTAATTTTTTTCCCCTTAATACAGTTAACATAAATATCAAAATCTATAAAGTCTAAGGGGTCAAGAATTTCATCTTACATAAGTTTCTCTATTCCCCTTTTGGAGATATGACCCAATCTCTTGTGCCACAACACAGCTGAATTCTCATTGGTTAATTTTCTCTTTATATCTCGTGTACTTAATTGTAGGGATTCATTAAATGAAGCAATTGTATCAAGTAAATAAATATTATCGTAACTTGATAAAGAACCAGAACCAACTAATTTTAAATCATGAAACAAACTAAATTTTCCATTTCCAAATGAACAAGAATAACTAGATTTGTCCAAAGTAGAAATAGTTTTCAAATTCCATCTAAAAGATGATATAATAATTGTTTCATCAAGATCTAAAAAAAATCCAGTCTTTAATAATAATCTAAATTTTCTTATTACTTCTACTTCAACCTTCTTGCCATCACCCACGTAGATGTATCTTTCACCATCATTTGGTTTTCGACATCTCAGGCATCCCTGCATAGATACACTGATGTGAGTGGTTGCACCAGAATCCATCCATTAAGTGTGTTCAGGTACCGAAGTTAAATTAACCTCAAAACAAACCAAATTAAGAGGCATACCTTTTCTAGCACGCCAAGCGTGATAATTTTTGCAATGCTTCTTCTTATGTCCTGCAGCTCCACAAAAGAAATAACTCGTGCCTTCCAGATCAACCGATCTCTTTTGTTGTTTCTTTTGTGGTGCCATAACTACAGCTTCCTTATCCTTCTTCCTTTTTCTTCCTTTTGTCCTTGGAAGTATTAGCCAAGTCAGCACTTTTTATCTTCTCTTGCTTCAGCATTTCCTCTTATTGCACACAATGTGAGATGAGCTCATTAAGAGACCAAGTCTCCTTTTGGCAGTTATAGCTCACCTTGAACTGACTGAATTGTGTAGGAAGAAATATAAGAACCAAATGCATTAGCAAGTCCTCATAAAGGTCAAGCTTAAGTGCTCTTAATTTTGATGCAAGATAAGACATCTCCATGATGTACTCCCTGATGTTCCCCTTACCTCTGTATCTCATTGAGAAGAGGTTGCCAAAAGTGTACTAGTTACAGCATTTTCATTTTTGGCAAATCTCTTATCAATGTCCTCAAGGAACTCTTTGGCTGTCTTTATCATTTTCGATATAGTGTCCCTAAATGCTTCTGGAATGGCCTTCTTCATGATCATCATACACATACGATTTGACTTCTCCCACCTTTCCATGTCCCTCTTTTCATCAAAAGAACTCTTATCTGTAAGAGGTGCAGAAGAAAGAACCCTTAACGCAAGGTCGAGATCCATGACTCCAAGAACTATTAGGAGGTTCTCTTACCATGTTTTGAAGTTGCTACTATTTAGCATAAGAATTGAATTGATGTTGACAGTAATATTTGAGATAGAACTAGTAGTTGAAATAGAGAACAAAACAAACAAACCCAAAACAAGCTTACATAAAAATCCATAATAACAATAATAAATCCAAATAAAGGTAAACCTATCTAAAGATATCAGATACTCCATTAACATTTAGTCTTTGGACATAAATATTAACTTGTAAATGATATCTTGGTGTAGTAATCAAACACTGACAATAAGAACATATCAAACAATAAATCTTCCTTTGGGCCAATTTATTATTCACATGTAAAACCGGATAAATCTTCCTTTGAGATAGAACTAGTAGTTGAAATAGAGAACAAAACAAACAAACCCAAAACAAGCTCACATAAAAATCCATAATAACAATAATAAATCCAAATAAAGGTAAACCTATCTAAAGATATCAGATACTCCATTAACATTTAGTCTTTGGACATAAATATTAACTTGTAAATGATATCTTGGTGTAGTAATCAAACACTGACAATAAGAACATGTC
>CAMOHE010027304.1:0-61001 GCA_946598075.1 Artocarpus hirsutus
AATTTCAATTACACAATTTCACATATTAACATAATTTCACATATTACATATCTTCACATAATTACACATGTTCAAATAATTTCACATATTACTCATACCCCAAAATTTTACAATTTCAATTACACAAATTCACATATTACACAAAATAAATAAAAATTGTGGGCCAACTGAGTAGGGGCGAGGGTGGGGCGACAGAGGGCAGGGGTGGGTGGGGGAGTGGGGTTCGAGGTGTGGGGGGGGGGGATAAGGGCGAGGGGGGGACAGCGACAGGCGGGGTACATGGGGGATCAGGGGGTGTAAGGGGGGGTGGGGGGCGAGGGGGGCAGCAGGGGGTGGGTGGGCAGGGTGGGGGGCTGAGGGGGGGTGGGCAAGGTGCATGGGGGACGAGGGGGGCGAGGGGGGGGGGGGTGGGTGGTGAGGGGCAGGGCGAGGAGATGGTGGGGGACGAGGGGAGATGGATGGGTCAGGTGGGGGGCGATGGGGGCAGGGTAAGGGGTGACGGGGGGTGGGTGGGCAGGTGGTGGCAGATAGGGGAGGGGGAAGTGGAGAGAGAGAGGGAGGGGGAGCATCTCAATGAGAAGGACGTGATGGCGGCAGAGGCAACGACGGTAGAGTGAATCCTTGAGAGAGAGAGAGATTTTAGAAAGAGAGAGCACTTTTAGAGAAAAAAGGGAGTCACAGATTCAAAATGAGGGGGGACATGCATTTTGAAAATTTAAATGCGAATTTGGGCCTTACACGGTGGTTTATATAAAAATCGTAGTGTAAAGTTGAGATTACATGACAGTTTTTGTATAAACTGTCATGTAATGACATTACATGACGGTTTGTACAAAACCTGTCGTGTAATCTCAAGTTATACGGCGGTTACACAAGCCATTGTGTAAAGCTTAGATTACACGACGGTTTTTGTACAAACCGTTGTGTATGCTAACATTACATGACAATTTTCTTATAAACCGTCGTGTAATCTATTAAAAAAAATTTTTCACAACATTACACGATGGTTTTTGTATAAATTGTCATGTAATCTTAAAAAAAATTCATTACATGACGGTTTATAAGTACATCATTGTGTTATCTAAAAAATTTGTTCTTAGCATTTTTGCATAAACCGTCGTGTAATGTTGGGAAGAAATTTTTTTGTCCTATATTCCATGATGGTTTATGTGTAAACCGTTGTAAAAAAAGGTCAAATTACAACTTAAATATGTTTTTGTCTTTTGCTTAGGGTGGCCAGCTCGTGCGTTAAGCATCCAACGGCCTTGAATGTATACTTTTTTGCTGTTTTCATCACAAATATAACTATAAATAGATATCCCAACTTAAAAAAATGAAAAATGAAACAAAGAAATATTTGACAATAAATTCAAATAAATTGTTTTATAGATGCTCATTTTTTTTCTTTTTTTTCATTGGTTCCTCAATACATATCCATTCCACATGTTCATGAAGCCAGTATGAAACATCATCTTCAAAATCATCTATCTCTTCAACCAGTGGCAAGCCCTCTATGAATGAAGGTATGTCCATGCAATTCTCAACAACTTCTTCACTGTCGATAACTATTCTTGGCTTCATTGGGATGACTAGAGACAACTCCATGTCTTGGGGATTTGCAGTATAAAAAACTTGGATTGCTTGTGATGCCATAATGAAGGAATTATTCCTAGATCCCAATCTTCTAAAGTCAACCACTCTGATGCCATCATTATCATTCTTAACATAGTTATTGTTAGCCCACTTGCACTTAAAAAGTGCTATGCGCAATCCCCCATAATCAAATTCCCAAATATCTTCAATGAAACCAAAATAGTTCGTGGTCCCATATACCGAATTCTTGTCCTTGGCGAAGGCAATACGCATAGCCTTGGCATGGAGAGTCACACTGCTATTTTGGACAAGATGCTTCTCATCTCTTTTACGAGTGTAGAAAGTTTAACCATTTATAAAATATGACGTATACCTTGTAACTACTGATGATAGTCCTCTAGCTAGGTTCTTCAGGTGGTGTGACATGTCTCCATCTTGTTATGTGGAGCACTTGCCATAGATGTGTACTTTAATCCACAACTAAAATGTCTGGATGTGTTCATCTTACAGCCACTTCTCATTTCTAGCTCTTTTTGGGTTTTTTTTTTTAATTCGTTCATGTGCACCTCAATGAAAGGCTCCACTTCATTAGCATTGTGCAAAATATAAAAACAAGCTTGCTCCCACTCCTATCGATTTACTAACAAAGCATTGCCAGTAGATAGTCCCCTAGCCTCAATGTTTATGGTCTTTGGCACCCTAATTTTGTCCACATTAGACAGGTACTTGGAGCAAAATTCAACCGATTTCTCAACTATATAACTTTCTACAATACATCCCTCCGGTCTATTTTGATTCTTCATATAGCCCTTCAAAACCTTCATATATCTTTCAAATGTTTACATCCATCTCAAATACATCAGTTCGCATGATTAACTTCGCGTACTAAGTGCACTGTTAGATGAATCATGATGTCAAAAAATGCCAGTGCAAAATACTTCTCAGGCATGCATAAGGTTTGTACCAACTCTGATTGTAGTGAATCTAGCATAAGTGGATTAATTACCTTGGAGCATATTGAATTGAAGAATGAGCACAACTTGCTAATTACAAATCTCACATCTTTTGTTAGAATTCCCCACAAAATGCCAATAAGTTTCAAATCCTTCATTGACACCAACTTTTTAAAGTTTAAAGAATAGCCGTCTGGCACTTTCTAAGAAGTAAGCCATTCATAAATCTTTCTCTTTTCCGCTCTTGATAACGTGTGCTTCACTGGAGGTAAGTAAGTGCGATTCCCTCTTTTCTAGAGAAACAAATTAGGCCTAATCTCTATTTCCATGAGATCCAACTGAGCTTTTTCACCATCCTTAGTCTTGCTTGAAATGTCAAGCAACGTGCCGGCTATGGATTCACAAATGTTTTTTCTCAATATGCATAATGTCTAAGCAACGACGAACAAAAAGTGTCTTCTAGTATGAAAAATCAAAAAATATTGATCTTTTTTTCCATGGTCCATTAATCAGTGGCTTGTCTTTACCTCGCTTTCTCTTCCCGAATATGACTCTTATATCTTTTTTCATTTCAAATATTTGTTCACCTATCAAAGGACGAGGAGGGTCTCTTTCTTTGTTGTTTCCATTAAAGGCTTTCTTTTGTTTGCAGTAATGATGATCTCTTGGTAACCATCTTCTATGACCAAGAAAAACAGTTTTCTTACCATTCTTCAATCATTTGTGACATGTTTCCGTCATGTAAATAGGACAACCAATAGAACTCTTAACCAAATAACCAGATAAATTGTCATATGTAGGGAAGTCATTAATGGTCTATATCAGCATTGCACGGAGTATGAATGTCTCTTCTTGGTAAGCATCTCTAACTTCAACTCCAATTTGCCACAACTTTCTTAGGTCATCAATTAACGATGCTAAGTATA
The DNA here is from genome assembly GCA_946598075.1 of Artocarpus hirsutus. Lineage (NCBI taxonomy): Eukaryota > Viridiplantae > Streptophyta > Magnoliopsida > Rosales > Moraceae > Artocarpus > Artocarpus hirsutus. The sequence continues at coordinate 3,473 of CAMOHE010027304.1, forward strand.
CATCAATGTCATTGTTTGGTTGGTGAGGACTCGAAATCAATAAAGACAATATTAAAAACTTCTGCTTCATGCACATATTTGGAGGGAGATTGTACTTAAAAAGTATTACGGCCAAGTGCTATGCCTACTACTCATGTTACCAATGTGGGTTCATTCCATTCGTCGACAAAGCAAAATGTATATTTCTTGGATTTGCATTAAAGTCAAGATGATCGGTTTCAAAAGTCTTCCATTGTGGTGAATCCGCCATGTGTCTAAGCATACCATCATCAACCCGTTTGTCATGATGCCACGTTAAATTCTTGGCATGTTTTGGGTTTTTGAATAAACTCCTCGAACGTGGTACCAGTGGAGTGTACCATAACACTTTCTTTGAGACTCCATTCTTACCGTCTTTTAGCTTCTTTCCTTTCTTCCACCTTGCTTGTTGACAAACTGGACAATAATTCTCGTCTTCATACTCATTCCTATAAAGAACACAACCATTTTCACAAGCATGAATTTTCTCATAATCCATTCGTAAAGTGCTCAAAGTTTTCTTAACCTCATACATACTAGTTAGTAATTTATTACCTTTTGGTAGAAGCCTTCCTAAAAATTTCAAAAACTTTGTGAAACTAGAATTTGACCCCCACCCGACGCTTTCAAATTCCGTAATCCAACTAAAGCGGACAATTTGGTGAAATTAGTACACCCCTCGTGCACGGGTGTCTCAACATCATTCATCATTATCTCAAATAAAATTCACTATATATTTATTTACAGGCCCTTAATGTTATGGATATGTAGTCCCTCCAAATGAAAACTACAGGGGCCCACTATAAGGCTCACGTGGGTTTGATTGGTAGGTTCTACCAGCTTCTGTATAGTGATGAGGCTAAAGTGCACTAAGACTATAAAACATTTGAGAAAGTTACATATTATGCTAAACTTTTAGAAGTTTATTTATTTACCCACATTTAAAAAAAAAAAGTTGTATCATACTATCATTTATATTATATGTTTAAGTTGTGTTAGACTTAAAACATATTTTGTATTTATAAAAACAAAAAAAATAAATTTTCTAAGAAGGAAATTATGAAAAAAAAAATTCCCAAAGCATTTGCAATTGATACAGATCTCAAGGTAGCACTAAATTGATTCATTAATACATGACATTTGTATGAGAACTTAATAAAGGATCAATTCTAACAAACAAAGTCAATTTAAAAGATATTTTTTTAAGGCTGCGCACATAGAAGAGGAAAACGAACAAAGACCCCATCAATTATATATGGAAACAAACAAACCGCGTTGATTTGGACGTTGAAATAAATATGAAAGGAACCCTACGTTTACTCCAAGATGTCACGCATATGCAATTATGCATGTACCACATCCTCAATTGAAACGCAACCGCGTTATTGTTTTATTTATTTATTTTTAAAGTTGAATGAGAAATTTGAAACACTAGTGTAGTTGAATATAAATTTACCGTCCTTCAAAAAATAATACATAAATTTACCGTTAAGTTATCATGTTATTTAAATACGTGTACTTCAATCTGTATATATATTGCGCAGTAAATGCATGTTTTGGTTATTGCATTTTTTCTAAAAAAAAAAAAAGAAAAGAAATCATTACTTTCACATTTATAAATCATAATGCCTAGTTTGTTACTTAAAATGTATGATTATATAACATGTATACATCGATATTAAAAATTCAACTCATCTTTTCGTAAATTAAAATCCATCTTGCTAACTATATATGATGAAATTGTTTTTTTATCCATATGGGTCAAAATCATTATATTTAGTTTTTTCACTTTATTTTTTTATAATTTTAACCCTTAATAACTCTTTATTATAATAGAAGGATCAAAATTGAAACAAAATAATAGGTTAAGAAATAAAGTAAGACATTTTTAAAGTTTTAAAGGAAAAATAATAGAGGGACGAAAATTAAAATAAAGAAAAAAATTAAAGAACAAAGTGAGACTTTCTAATATGAGGAACTAAAGTAGGACTAACAGTAAATCTCATGGATCATTTATAAAATTAACTCTTTGATTTTTATGTAATATGTTTCAATTACATCCTAAATTTCAACTTTTGAGCATCTATATTTCAAACCTAAATTGTTAAATAAACTAACAATCAATCAAACTGCTGCACAAATTCCCAACTTTGTAGGTATAACATTAGGGCTGTGAATTAAGCTCGATTAGAAACATGGGACATTAGATTTAAAATATATATATACACACAAAAATAATGAAAAAAATAATTGTATTGTTATTTTAGTTTAAAATTTTGATTTCATTTAGGACCCCCTCCAAAAAGATTTTTTGGCGCCATTATTCAAGAACTAATTGTTGATCAGAATTTTTTTCTTCTAACCATTCGTTTACTATTATAGTCTATTAGTTTATTGGTTTGAGCAGAAAATTTTAATAAAAATTCAAATTTATTTAAATTTTTGGGGAAAAAACATTGTAATGAAAAATGTTGAAATCCAAATTTTTTTATTCAAACCTGAGAAACAAATTGAGTATTAATTTACAGATATTGACACTTCACATGCAAAATTTTTCAATAGTTGATTGTACAGAGCGCAATATCAAATATGTGGTAGGACCGATGACAACTACTTATTTGTATATTGCCACCCACAATATAAAGCAACAACGCCAGTTCATTCATAAACAAAAAGGAAAAAAATAATAATTTCTAAGTTAATATCAAATCTTTATTTTTTCTGAATCTATAAAATATTTTCATTAAATAAAATAAAGACATAAATATCAGTCTTACCTTACACGAGAGGAAATTACACAATTAAACCATTACAATAAAAATTGGTGAAATAATAGTAGTTTACAAAAGATTATGGATGGTGGAACAACATATGCATTGGAGTAGATAACCGATAGCACGCAACTTTGAATGGAACAGAAAATAGAGGTCTAAAATTGAACTGTTGCACCTTGGATTTTTGGCTTTTTGTATGATGGATCCTAAATTAAAGTCCAATAGCTACTTTTAATTTACATTGAGTATTCTTTTTCACGCGTCAAGCTTTTTTTTTTTAAATGACAAGCTACTCTAAAAAAATCATATGTAAATCTCGTGACGCAAATTGTCTACCCCTTTAATATCCGTTAGTTATTGAACTTCAATTATTAATGATTTTTAAATTCAAGATATATTTTGTCAAAGTTAAAAGCTCATGGTATATTATACAAAAAGTAATTGTAATACGCCTGAATTTTAAAGTGAGATTAATTATATTAAGTTTAATTATTGAGTGTGTGAAGTGTGAATTTATTTTCAATTTCAGTCATTTAAGATTTATTTTCAATTTCAGTCATTTAAGATTTTTTTTCAATTGTTATATTTAAAAATTTGAATTTTAGTTTTTGAAATACAAAATGATATTTTTACACTACATTTTTTCTATATTTATGAAAATGCTCTTGAGTCTTTTATTTCTCTCATTTTTCTTTCTCTTTCCCATTTTTTCTTTTCCTTCCTTTTTCTTTCCCGTTTTCTCTCAGCTCTCTCTCGTCTCTCACTGTGCTAATCTCTCTCTCTCTCTCTTCTTTGCAAAATTTCATTCCTAAGCTTTAAACTCATCGATTTGAACTAAGAGACAAAGATTCAAGCCAAAAGTCCTCTTGAACAACACAATGATTTGAGGTTAACCCTTTTTCTTTCCAAAATTTTTATTTTTGTTTTGAATCTTCTACGCATTTTGCAATCTGAACTTTGGTGAGCTTAGATAATGTTTAATCTAAGCTTATAGGACTTGTTTTATCATGGGTTTAAGCTTTATTTGAATAAAATTTGTTTTAATTAAGTTTTTGCATTTTTCTTTGATTTTTAAATCAAAGGTGAAATTGAATTTAAATTTGGGAAAAATGTTTTAAATTTGTTCTACTATGATTTCTACGTTTTTTATGTGATTTTTATATTTTTGTGCTTGGGGAGGTTGAGACTCAAAGTCTCGAGTCCCTAGATTTTGCCAATTTGACAGGCCAAACTTGATCTTTGCCATGCCGAAGTCATGAGTTCGACAGGCCAGATTCATGCCATCGGCAGGTTGGACTCAAGCCAGTTCAATAGGCCAGTCTGGATGTTCGGTAGGCCGAACCAAGATGTTTGCAGGCCAACTATGAACTTTGAAAACTGTATTTTTCTCCCGGTTTTTAATCATTAACATTTCCAAAATGTTTCAAAAAGGATTATGATTTTGAATTATGATTATTTTGAGTCAAAAGGCACATTGATAATTAAATTAACATAATTATATTTGTTGAAAGTAATTTTTGATTTTAAATGCAGTTTTTAAGCTCGAGAATGTTGTTTGGAGCTTGCATTGGATTTCATCTGCAGCTTACGTTCTTGGAATTTCAAATTAAGGTAGGATATTTTCTATCCCTTTTCTTTGGCAGCCCCTTTTAAGTTGTTTTTGGTGAAGTGTATTTCTTAAATGTTTCCTTTTAAGAATGATTTTTGTCTTGATTTTGAAAAATTATATTTTGATATTCCTTTCAGATTTTCAAAACTCGTACGGTAATCTTTTATCAAGTTTCGTACAAGTAAATGTTTATATTGGTCTGCTAAGATTTGAGATTTATTTCAGTAAGAATGACAACTCTTTGTTTTTTATTACTATTTTTTAATAGCTTTTTTTTTTAAATAATTATTCTATTAAACCTTTCGCTCATGTTTTCCTTTTTTTTTTTTTAAATCCCCCTTCTAGGTTTGAAGAGGAACGATGGGCCCAAGATCGAAACCTGGCTCTATGGGTTGAAATGATATTTTCAACCTATAGAGCCAAGTTGATATTGAAGAACTGAGAATGTGGTATGATACGTATCTTGTATGACTTGTCCCGGTGTTGATGTCCTTTTTGTCTCTATTAATTGTACATTTTTAATTTATTTAAATGGCAATGACTTTTAGTATTCTTGTATTATTATTGATAATATTATTCGTATTTTATTTACCTACCCACTTTCGTAGCAATCGTCCACATGATGGTGAATCATAATAAGCTCTCGGCCCCACCTTCGTGGCATTCATGTGACGGTGATCGCCGATGATATTATTTAGTTTTTACATATCCTTATTCACTTTTCCTCTTATTTACATTAATTTTCATCTTCTTTACTCAAAACTTACTAACCCCCTCTCCGGGGCGTCACAGTAATTAGTTTAGATGCAATTTTCATCTTCCAAAACGTTTTCCATTGATAAAATTTGTTATTTATAGCGACGCGATGACTAATATTTTGCGGTCATTTTGGATGCCAGTGGCATGAAAATAAAATTTTCAAATCAGACAAAGTTTCACTTCGGAGAAAAAAAAAAAGGTCCATACAAAACACACAGAGCAACAATAACCAAATGAGACCACTACATGTCTAATCTGGATGGGGAAAAAAAAAAGCAATTTGCGTCCCGTTGGATATCTAACGATAATCTTAGAAACAATCAAAAGTTGAAAACAAACTTGTATAAAGAAAAGTTCTTTCCAGCAGGGGAAAAAGGAGATGAAATGGGAGAAAATGAAAAAAAACAAAAAACAAAAAACAAAAAACAAAAATAAAGCAAAGAAAAAACTGAAATCTAGATCCGGTGATTTATTTATTGAGAGTATTAGTTTAATTTAATTTCTAGCGTTAATTATTGCTAAATAATCAACTTAGTGCTTGGAAAAGGAACCAAATAAGTCAAAGCCACTCACCGAGTCACCGTTCCAAAGGCCGCCTTGTAAAATCACAAATTTTCTTTATCCGTGACCTAAACAATATAGAGGAACCAAATAAGTCAAAGCCACTCACCGAGTCACCGTTCCAGAAGCCACCTTATAAAATCACAAATTTTCTTTATCCGTGACTTGAACAATGAACTTCTCATACATTGATTTACTTTATCCATGACTTGAACAATAAACTTCTCATACCTATATGTTTAGGTTAATGGTTGATTAGGTGCATGGGTTGAGAAAGGTATGATTTAGAATTTTATAGTTTAAATTGTGGTCTTTAAACTGTGTGATTTAGACAATGATTTTAAATTAATATTTGAAATGTAAATATTTAAAATAAAAATAATAGTTTAAAAAGAGAATTGTGTTTAAAAAACTAAGATTTACGAAGGAAAACGAAAATAGAATGGTTTTTTTAATATAGAAAATGGTTCAAAATTGCCTAAACTTGAGAGTAAGACAAAGTTTAGATTTTGAGTCTTTTGATAATCACCTTCATGAATTAAAATTGCCTCACTTATTACTCTAACAAATATTAGTTTGAACCACCTCTATGCTATAAAACTTGTGCGCTAAACATCACACAAGTATTCCATCCAGCATCCTCATTTTGTCGTATCTCATCCACACACTGTAAACTAAACATTGGGTGAGAAACTGCCAATGGAGATCAAAGAAAGGGTAACCTAAAAGATGTGTAGCCTTTCAAATCGAAACATTCTAACAAGCTTTTCAATAAAAAATTGAAAACGGATAGAATTAAACTGAAAGCAATCACATGCACGTTGAGTAAAAACATTGCAAGTTCTAACTGTAGATTTACTTATTTCAAGACAAAAAAAATGAAAATAAAAAAGACAAAGGCCGTTTAATTAAAGTGGATTTATTTTGAAAAATATTTTAATTTAAAAAAACATAAAACTTTAAGATTTTTTTTTTGTGAAATGTGAAGTTTTTTTCTAGGACTTCTTTATGTTTTTAAAATTTATAAAATAGTTTTCATAAACTATTTAAGTGTGGTTTTGTCTTTTTCGTCCAATTTCATTTTTATAATTACAAAGTAAATAAGTGATAAAATTGAAATAATTTGTTAAAATTCAAAAAATACCTTTGTAGTTTTTAAAAATATATAAACAAATTAAAAAACAATAAAAATAGAAGGTGCAAATATGTAATTACCTCTGTTAAATAATCATATCTTAATATTATGGGTTACACCTTTACATTTGAAATCCATGCTAAATCTATGTCCTTTTTGTCAAATGTTTAATATCCTTCATATTTTTAAATTGTTTTTTTCCTATTATTCACTTTTTTTCTTTAAGGGTATTAAGACTTTTTGATGTCTAAAATTGATATTGTCTAAGAACATATAAGAATTGAGCATGAATTCAAAATTTAAACTTACAAACAGTATACAATCTAAAATACAAGCTACCATTATTAAAAAAGGAAGGAGCAAATCACATATTTAGGCTAAAAATTAGTAAATAATGTCATATGTTTTCAAAATCTGTGGTAAATAACATATCATGGGAAATTAAGAATAAAGACTCTAAAATACCTTTACCTCTTTATCCTCCACAGCTCCCCATCTCCTCCTTCACCAATAGCGGTAGTGGTTGGGAATTACAATATTTCTTGATAAATATAAAATTTATTAGTGACATCACATGCAGCCTAGAAATACAATATTTACATGAAAAAATTGTATTTCTATGCAAATACAAAAATTACTAATGATGTCATTGGACCATCAGTTGAAATTATAGTATTTCTAAGTAAATACAAAAAATTTTTAGTAACATCAACGGGCCACTAGCAGCCGTTACATACATAATTTACATGGAAATATCATATTTCTCAATAAATACACAAATTCACTGGTGACTTTATTGGATCATCGACAACCATGAAATATAGAACTTATATGTAAATACTATAAATAAAAAAATTTACCAATGGCTTTCCTCGACATTACCTTGATCGATAAATATAGTATTTACATAAAAATACCATATTTATCATTAAATATAAAAATTTATTGGCAACTTCACCTGATCACCAATGGCCGAAAAATAAAACATTTATATAGCTGTACAATAAAGGATTTAGCCCTAATAACATTTTCTTTGGTTCGCAACAAACATAAGAATTCACACCATGTACAAAAAACTTTTCATAAAACATGTCACAGCATGTACATGTCATAACCATCATAATGTAAATTGAAATGTTTTTATAAATATATCATTGTTCAAGTGATGCAATGGAAGGTATACCTACAACAAGCTGCTTAAGAAGGCTATTCTCTCGTTTACTTTCTTATTTTCATTTCTATTTCTTTCTTTCTCATGCTTACGTTTGCTTTAAATGATGCCAAGCTTTGTATATATAGGCATCGAATATGCACTACTATGCATGCTGGAAATCATAATTTCACATGTGTTAGTACATATCATTATGGATGTGTGCCAAGTGTCGACGTACATGCTCACATGTGCCATCCTTCAATTCATGCCACCTAGCAACTATGGGTCTTTTTAAATGCTTGCCATGTGTCGTATTACATGCCTATCCACTAACCAACTTGTGCTAATGCCATCTAGAACCTATATGTCATTGCTAAGGTTTAAATCGTCAACCTCATGACAACACCTACTACTTCCGAAAATGATGAGTCATAACCTAACTTTGTATTTCGACACCTAGCTTCCTCTAATTCCCATTTCATGCTTAACTTGCTCCAATCTCATTAAAGCTTCTAAACATCTTCCACTCTTTTAGTTATAAGTTTACAACTCTAATGAAGAAGCTTAAAAACTTAGGTATAATTACTTTTCCCTTCTTATAAAAATTTCATCCTTGCAATTTGACCATTGTAATTTTTTTTCAATTCAACAATAGTCTTAAAAATCCATGGCTTTAAATATGAGTACTTGGTCCTATGAAACTCTAAACCTGTCTCTACAAACATATTGCTTTAATACTAAAATATAACGCCCCTCTCAAGTTAGCAATTCCAATGCCTGCCAGCTTGGGAAAAATGTTCTCATAACATCTATCACTGAAAACTTGACAAAAAAAACACTACACGATAGAAATAATTACCTTTGTTGAAAATCATATACATCAACATACAAGATAATAAAAATCACTAATTTCACATCTAAAATCACTAGTCACTAATTTTACTTTGAGATTTTAAAAGGAAAAGAGTTATTTGTATAAATGAAATATATGCACATGCTTTATTTTGGTTGTTGAAAAAGACCTTTTTTAGGTCTACCAACCTCAAAATTTGTTAAATGTGTAGGTTTGATCTCTTTGTGTATATATCGACTATTTTAGACAAAATGTAATAAGTAAAATACACCAGGTTAGGGTCTTGCGAAGGATAAATAATAAAAGAAACAAATAAATCTAAAACTATACTCTAAAAAGAAAAAAGATTTGGATTGATGACATAATTTAATAGTTTATTTTATATTTTTATTTTTAGATTTTTTGCAAAACTACTTTTTATTATATTATTTTTTAAAACCCTCATATGTCATTATTTTATTATATTATGTCTGAAAATAGACAATTTTTTTTAATTTAGGAGCTAAAACTGAATATTTTTTATTTTAAAGGTAAGAGATTATAGTAGACAAACAAAGCCAAGGAAATAAAGCAAAAGAAAGAAAAAGAAAAAAAAAAGAAATAACAAAAAATAGAAAAAGGCAAAAAAGGGAAAAAAAACAAAGAAAAAGAAAGGAGAAAGCTCATGAGTCTCTTTTAGGAGATGTGCTTCGGCTGTCCCCGGGTTGCCTCGTGGGATAGCCCTTGATGCCATACTGCCTTTCTTCTAGAATGACTAGGGCATGGGAATATGGTCTAAATGAGGGGATTAGTTAGGTGTTCGAGTCTCCACCCTCCCTAGCATACAATATGCTAAGTGAGCCGCTAAAAACGTCACAAGGGACCCGTTAAATGAAAGAACATTATTGAATTGTAGTATAGTTGTTATTGAGTAAAGCGGTGAGCAAGGATTGCTCCTGCCGGAGAATTGAGTCTAACTAATTAGTTATCAAATTTAAAAACCAAAAATTATGCTAAATGCAAAAATAGGGTTTTGGATTTTTAACTACATTAATAATTTAAAACAGAAATAAGTCAAAGAAATATTACAAAACATCTATAATAAAAATTAGTTATAGGGTCATTCATCACCACTGAACATTAATCATGTAGATAATCATAAAATTTATTTCTAAATTTTCCATTGAAACTAACGACTATAGATAGCAAGAAGCTCTACTACCACAATCCTTCCTTATAATATAGATTCAATAAGTCAAGTGCTTTGTTAAACACTTTTCCATCAAATAACCCAAAAGAAAGCTCACTGGGTTCAATTTAACGGAAGTATTATGCTGAGAAAGATAGGTTGATCTAGGCAACAAACACGTAGAAGATTAGTTCATTCAACCTATGTTGTATTCCACATCATAATAACCAAAAAGCCTCACCACAATTGTTTGTCATAATTTTCTACTAATGGCTGAAATTGCAAGACAATTACGAATCAAACTTTCTAACCTAGCATTAGACAATTCTGAAGTCATATCTAGTTGCACACCTAAATAAAACAAGAAAATAATTATAAACATGAAATCATAGTTAAATACAAGCAATCTTAAGTGGAAAACTAGAAATTATTCATGCAATTTTCTACATAAGTAAGTTTAAGGTTTAGAATTCACCCATAATGAAAATACAGACTAAAATAACATAATTACAAAAGAAAATAGGGAAATAGTGAGAGAAAAGAATAAATTTGGTGTTAAAAAGCCGCTGTCTCCATCAAAGGTCTCTCACATGGTCTCCTCTTCCTTCTCATCCAACAAACAAAATTTCAATCTAAAAACATCCCTCTTCATTTCTAAAATGGGGTGTGTATAGGATCAGGTTTTAGAACAATGAAAAATGATTTATGGGTCCCAAAATGTCCCCAAAAAATGTTGGAGGTGTTGCTCGCACAACGTTTGGTGCAGCCTCACATGGGTCTCGACCAATAGCCATGGGCAGCCATGCGGGGGACTCTGGCGTGCAACAACCTTGGCTGTAACATGGACGTGTATGCGTAGGGCATTGGGCGTGCTGCAGGCATACGTAAGGGCATCTTCTGGGCACGTTGGCTATGCCTGTTGTGTGCACGTGGGGCATGGCCTGGGGCCTGGGGACTTGTAAGGCTACATGGCTAGCTCCCCTATTTTGTTGTTTTTAATCCATTTCAACTCCGATTCTCAATCCGTGACCTCTATTGGACTCCAAATTGAATGCTTGAAATTTTGAACTCCAAAAATTTTCATTTTTCACCTTCTTTTTATTTTTTAATATTAAAATACCTAAAAACACAAAATACAAATAAAAACATAATATTACTTAAAAACTTAGACAATAAATGCAAGAAAAATGATGCAAAAATATAACAAAATATACATATATCAAATTCCCCCACACTTAACTTGTACTAATCCTCGAGCAAAACTCAAAAAAAAAAAAAAAAAAGACACAAAATACTAATCTTCTAAACCTTAACCACAAAGAACACTAACATATATGGTCTTGAAATCAGATAAGTTCAACTGAATCCACATCTATTCAAAAGTTCATATTTCCTATGATAACCATACTTTGAGTATGTGTGCCTCAGCCATTGTACCATACTTTGAGTATGCTATGAACAAGTAAACACTCAAAAACTTTACAAAAAAAAAAAATTAAAATCAAACACAAAATAAAATGAAGGTGGCAGGCATCATAGGCTGTCCCTTTGGTATAAAGCTCCACTATGCTAAAGGCACCATCTGAAATCAAAAGACTTCCAATACAAGTTGTAACGGGGCCAAGGAATAGCGGCTTAAGAAAGAAAGGTATGAGAAATGCAACAATCCTTAAGATTTCATGGAATTAAAGACATCTTGAAAATCCAAGAATTCCCGAGACACCCTTAAACCCAAAAAATTAACACGGAGACCATGTCTAATGGTGTTGGGCCTCAGCTACAATCAAAACCCAACCTTCCACAAACCAAAATTATGAATTGAATAACTCACAATAATTTATTTTTAGTTTTTTTTTATTTATTTAAATTTTTATTATTATTTTCTTTTTATTTGCTTCTTTTTTTTCTTTTCTAAGCTATTCTTATAAAATTTCTCTTTCTTTGCTCTCTATCTATACTCTCCCCCACATTGATTTTCTCTATCTAACCCAATTTCTCACAAAATTCCCCTACACCTGAATTGAATCTCTCTAAAGTTCCAATCCATCTTTAGAACAAAGGTAATGGTGTAAGCACAATCAAGCTCGGTAGGAAAATGTGGTTAGCCAAATGAATAGGTTTACATGCAGGATCAAATGGCTTACTAAGGGGATGTTTTCTCTGGAACATCTATTGGGGTTTTGGCTGATTTGGCTTTAGTGCTAGAAAAATTCTAGTGCCTTATGATTCGAATGATGCTCGATCAGTCATTCGCCTTGACAGACCTCTAGCAAAGTTCTAATGCAAAACTCCTACTTCCAAAACCAAATTTACAAGAAAAAGATAAAGAGAATCCGCTCATCCAAGCATGTTTATCTCTATACTGAATAACATGGCTATTATGCAGAAAGATTTGAGTATAATCATCTTAAAAACATATGAACCAATGAATAACATAAAATTCAAAACAATTCTCATCATCAATCAAAATTATAGCAATAATGCTCAGTTCTCATCAAAGTGTCTAAGAGATATCCTAAGACTCCGAAACTTGAAAACAAAAACAAATCAAAAATTTTTTCTGGTTTTTATGTTATATGTTTTTTTTCCTTTTTAATAAGCAAATGTACATAAAAATCTAAACTTAAAGAATTTCAACAAAACCTACCTCTAATTAAATGTGTTTCAAGAGGGTGTAGACAACGATATCCTTTGTAAAGCATCCATTCAATAGGGTCATCTTGAGAATTAATGATTTGGAACAATGCACACATTAGTGATATACAAATTATACAAGCACACAAAAATTTTTGAACATACTAAAATTATAAAAATTAAGCAAGTCTTCCCCTATACTTAATTCTTACATTGTCCTCAATGTAAGACTAAGTATGGAAGATTAAAACCAACACAATTGCAAACAAAATAATAAAAAGCAATAATTAAAATAAAGTGGAGGGTAAGTGTCATGATGTGCTCTTTATAAATTTAGTTGCCTCCCAAAAAGTGCCTAGTTTATTGTCCTTAGCCTGATGTGGAGAAGCGTTCATCAAAAAGAGGCTTTTGCCCATAAAATGTGCCATAAAACAACACATATGGGTCTTCATTATTACTGCACTCAAGCTTGGGAAAATATGGGACATTTGGGCATGTTGCACCAAGTTGACTCATCTTCAAAGGATGTGCTCGGGGGAAGAACTTCAGTTTCGACTCAAGCTCAAAGATGGCATAATATGACAATGGTGGCGTTAATAGGAACTATGGATCCACTGATGGAATATGTGTCATCACCAATGATGAGCTCATGTCGATGGTTGCATGGGCTTCTTCATCCTCCAATGGGTCTTATGACTTGGATTTATGGAAGAACTCCTTGAATAGTAACCCTTCCAATTGCTGTCCACTCACCTTCTTCAAAACCACGCTTGTGATTTGATCTTCATAGAACTCACGGCTTGGAATGAACATCTCGTGATTTGGAAGATGTGAGTTAAAATAGCATCAAAGGCTTTAGAACTTTCATTCTAAGGCTCGATCTTCTCCAATAATCCTAATTCCCAAGAAAAAGCCTCCTTGAAACTCATAGTAATCTCTTAACCTAAGTTGTTTGAGTCTTCATCTTCATCTTCATCATGCCACACCATATTTTCCACCATTCAATTAGTACTATGGTCCTCTAATTTTCTCACCTCTAATCTATTTATTATATCAACCAATTGGCCTACTGAATCTCCAGGATTTGAAGTACTACTTTAGTGTCTTGGTGAAAGTGCATGCTATTGACAAGCAAAGTATTGACGATGTCTTGTAGAGAATCACATGTATGTTGTTGAACTACTGAGGCTCCTCCTAGTGTTGCCACTAAGACTTGTAATTCATAGGATATCCCAATGTTCTAAGGTTGCGTGTTAACTCATGCCTCTAAATTGTAGTAATTGCCCTCCAACCCTGGTTGATCCTTGAACAATTCCAATTCTATTCATCATACTCAGCCATGTCTTCCAACATGAAGTAGCCTTCATCCATAGATTGCTAGCAAAAAAAGGTGATACTAGTATCTCTTTCGACCCAATATCGTGCTGTGGTGCATAATCCATGGAAGAAGATTTACAATTGTCGCTCCATTAAGATCCCATGGTATGGAAATCAAATGAGCAAATTTTTGTATCTCTCCCAAGCACAATAGAATGACTTTTAATCTTATTGGGCAAAACTTAAGAGGACTCGTTGATGTAACATCTTGAACTACTTCGCACAAAACAACACACAAAAACAACAATTAAAAAACTCAAAAGGAAATTAATTAAAACTAACAAAAAAAACAAAGTCAACCAAATTCCAAAACAAAGTAAAAAATAAATAATGAATTAATCAGATGAACAGTTCTACAACAACGGTGCCAAAATTTTGACAGTGTTTCAAAGGATCCGTCAAAAGATAGAATCTTGCTGAGTTGTAGTATAGTCATTATTGAGTAAAGTGGTTCTCATAGGAGAACTAAACCTAATTAATTAGTTATCAAATTTAAAATCCTAAAATTAATCTAAACGCAAAAGTAGGGTTTTGGATTTTTAACAAAATTAATAATTGCAAAATAGAAATAAATAAATGAAATATTACAAAACAATTATAATAAAAACTAGTTATAGGATCATTCATCACTACTAAACATTAATTATGCAGATAATTATAGAATTTATTTCCAAACTTTTCACTGAAATTGGCAACCGTAGATAGCCAGAACCTCACTATCCCAATCCTTTCTTATAGTATAGATTTAATAAGACAAGTGCTCTATTAAGGCCTTTTCTATCAAACAACCTAGGAGACAGCTCGCTAAGTTCAACCTAACAAAAGTATTATGCTAAGACAGATAAGTTAATCTAGGCAACAAACACACAGAAGCTGGTTTCATTCAGCCTATGTTGTATTCCATATCCCAATCACACAAAAGGCTCATCGTAACTGTATGTCATAATTTGCTACTAATCACTAAAATTGCAAGACAATTATGGATCAAGCATTTTAACCTAGAGTTAGACAATTCTAAAGAAATATCTAGTTGTATGCTTAAAAATAACAAGAAAATAATCATAAACATGAAATCATGGTGAAACATAAGCCATCTCAATTGTAAAACTAGAAATTATTCATACAACTTTCACATAATTAAGTTTAAGGCATAGGATTCACCCATAACCAAAATATAAGCTAAAATAACATAATTACAAAGGAAAATAGAGAAAGAGTGAGAAAAATAAAGGATTTGGTGTTGAAAAACCATCACATCCATTGGAGCTCTCTCCCATGGTCTCCTCCTACTTCTCCTCCAAAAAAAAACCTCAAAATTTCAATCTAAAAATACCCCCTTCAGTTCTATAGGTTTTGGAATAGTGAAAAATGACATCTAAGTCCAAAATGTCGCAAAAACATGTTGGAGGTGTGGCCCATGCATGTTTTGGTATGGTCATACAAGGGTCTCAACTAGCAGCCATAGACAGCCACGTGAGGCATGCAATGGGTAGCGTTGGAGTGCAGTAGCTTTAGGTATAGATGGGCGCCTGTTGGGGTGCTGTGTGCACTACACGTGCACACAAGAGTGCCTGCTAGGTGTGCTGGTTGCAACTGCTATGTGCGCTGGTGGCATATTTGAGCCTGAGCATGCATGGGGCATGAATTGGGGCCTAGGGGTCCTACTGGGCTATGTCTGGGGGCTACATTGGCACACGGGGCTCTCAGGTAGCAGACTGTTTTCACTGTTTTTCCTCCATTTGAACACTGATTCTTGATTAATGAATTTTGCATTGAATACTTGATATTTTCAACTCCAAAAACCTTCATTTTTCACCATTTTTTTATTCTTTAATATTATAATGCCTAAAAACACAAAACATAAGATTACTAAAAAACTTAGACAATAAATGCAAGGAAAAATGATTCAAAAATATGTCAAAATGTGCACTTATTAGCCAACCTTAGGTCAAGAGTGCCTACAGAGTTATGGTATATGAGCAACAGCAATGGTGCCATGCATCTCCGTACATCGTGATATCTTGTGGACAATATTAGTAGGGGCTGATATTATGCAGGCCTAATAGTTAGGAGGTTGGCATATGTGCTTCTGTTTTGTATTCATTTTCCCCTCACATGCGACACATGGCAAGCCAAGATAGTGTATCGTGGTGTAACACAAGCACCCATGCAGCTCAACATGAGTTGGTTATGGTTTGACCACACTTATGGGACTCGATGGCCTACAAAACATGAAGGGAACCACCAGGTTGAGCTGGCAACCTAGTGTAGGGTTGCTCAGTTGGATAAGAGTTGTTTGGGTGGCATGCTTCTGGGTTTGGGGTGTGTTGGCCTAAGGATTTGGCCTAAGGGTGGTTAGCCCAAGAATTATTACCTATGAAGGGGGTGAATTGGATTTTTAAAACTTTTTATAATTATTGAAAAATTCTAGATCAATTTGCTCAAGCAATAAACACATATTATAATAAATAATTTAGGCAACTATAAATGCATTAAAGTAAAGAGTTAGGAAAAAAAGATGCAAACACTATCTATAGCGGTTTTGCAATATGCCAACGTCTACTATCGCCGAGCTAATCTTCACTCGACCTCTTGCACTATAATGATCATCTTTTCACCACGATCACTTCTTGTACAACAATAGTGAATTAGTGTAACCAAGGCTCACTACAACTCTTACAATCGTCAATTTTCTACAGAGATTGACAAACCAATAACCCTAATTCATAAGGCTTCGAAATCTAATCCTCAAAGGGTAAGTATGAAATATTTGACTCACAAAATAAACTCTCTAGAAATGATAAATACAAGATAAAGCTTATTTAGAGGGTGTGAGCAACTCTCAAAAAAGAATAAAGAATATGTAAGCTCAAGAATTTAAGAAATAAATGCTTATGATTGAAACAATGTAAGAAAGATTGCAATTGATGCTTGGTAATAAACACATTAAATGGAGGGGTATTTGTAGCCTCTTTGGGCTCAAAGAACCCCCTAAAATATCAATTTTGGCCTAATATAGCCACTAGAGGCACACTCCTAACGGTTAAAAACTAGCCGTTATAGACTTATGGGTAGGCTAGAAATTAACAAAAGCCAGTAGTAGGCTAAAATTTGAAATCAGGCCAAAATAGCTCCAATGGTCAAATGACTGGCAAGCCAAAGGCCACCAACAAGCCGATGGGCATAGCCGATAGGATGATACAAAGGACCTTGAAAAACATGTTCTTTGTAACGCATAACTCGTAGGCCAAAGTAGGACAACCGGCAGGTCGATTTCCAAAACAGGTAGGCTAGTAGAGAGCTAGAAAATCAGCTTTTTGTCCTATGTAATGCAGCAGGCCGACCTAAATTGGTCAGTAGGTCGGTCATGTTGGACAGGGCCTCCTAAAACTTTGTTTTTGAAATGTAGTTTTTTTAAAGTTGTGCTAATTTGATTTGTGTACATTTGATTTGAAATTTTAAATCTGTATTTTGTAAAGTTTAAATGTGAAAACAATTTTAGATTAAAAACATTAAAAAATATATTTTCACAAGTTTTTAAAAAAACTTATGCAATTTCTAAACCATTTTCTAAACCGTTTAAGCATAGAAGTGTATGTATGATTTGATCTTTGCATAAACTATATAATTTAAGATTATTGCTCACTTACATAAAGATAGAAAATTTAATTCTTGTATCTTCAAGTCTTCATGAGTCCTTTTCACTTTTGATTTCAACGCTTGATCATTTTTGCGATTTAAGTTTGCTTCTTTTGATTTGCTATGATTTTAAACTTAGCAATACTTAAGAAATTCATTAGCCATTTTTACATAATATATTTATATATATAAACAAAAGTTGTTTTGTTATCATCAATAACAAAATCATTTTATTAATGAAACCTTGGGCCCAACAATCTCCCCTTTTTGATGATGACAAACAATTTTGATTGCATGCTAATTATTTCAAAAAATGGCATTAAGAAAACATACCAATAGCTCCCCCTCAATATGTACAAGGATTCAAAAATGATTATGAGAGCAAAGGTCTCCCCCTTATTTATTTATCTCCCTTGATTTTATAATTAATTATAATAAACAATTCTAACAAATTCAATCTCAATCTCAACCTAAGTGAAATTTAGAGAGAAAATCTTAGTAAAATCAAACTAACCACATTAAAACCAATTTCACTAATATAAACAAACTAACCACGTCCAAACCAATTCTAATAAGCAATCAAAACTTAATAGTTTCTCCCACTTTGTGATCAAAAAAGGAGAGTGAACCTTAAATCACAAAATCTTAAGCATAAAGCAAATTACATAATAACATAAACATCATCCAAGTCACATAAAGCATAAAAGTAATTAACCAAGTCACAGATAAAACTAAGCACAAAATATTAAGATCCAAACTAAGTTACAAAAACCACAAAATATAAAAATATAGACCATGAAAAGAAAGAAAAGTTATGGTTGACTAAATGAACCACCTCCCATGTTCAAGCCACGGTGGAGTGAAAGAATCTCTTGTTGGCCAAGTTCAAAGTGGTTTTGAGCATCTAGAAGGCCATAATATCTTGGCTCATTCTTTGTCAATTTGCAAGAATTTGTTGTTGATGCTAGTAGAGTTGGTAGAGTATAATCTCATCTTCTTCTTTGGCAAGACCAGCTTCAATTCTAGTAATTTCTTCCTCTTCTTCCTCATGCTCCTCATGAGCTTGTTGACCTACTATACCACCAACGGGAACCCACCTACCATGTACTAATTCAAAATCCATTTTTCTAATTACTTGACTCCCAAAAGCATTGTAGTGCTCATATTCTAGGACATCTGATTTATTACTAAGATTGACATTGAAATGCTTAAAAACTTACTCAAAACCATTCATAAGATAGATGACCATTTTTGGTACTTTTGGATAAATCCATAATTCTTTAAAGGATGGTATATTGTAAGTTTGCGGTGGTACCAGTCAAAATACAATAAAGAAAGTGAAGATCAAGAAAAGAAACTTCTTCCTTATGACCACCAGGAACAAGGATATTCATTGATATAAGCCTATGGATAAGTTTTTCCTAGTGACTGCAGATGTGGCTATTTTCAGGAAATTATACCATCATTCTCAAAAATTACTCTAGATATGATATCCTTATCATAAGTTTAAAACTTGGCATTATGAACTACCATTCCTCCAATACGTAAACCAAGGATTTATCCTAAAGTTTGTGTATTTGAGGTAATGGTTGTGCTCTTGAGGGTTACTTCAATTTCGGGACAATCATCATATGAACAACTCAAATTACCATAAAATGCTCTAACCATTCTAGGCACACATTCTCCCTAATATTCATAAAATCCTTCCAACATAGAGCAATTAAAAGCTTCTCAATTCTAAGTCCTTGCCTTTCATTGAACATAATAAAATCCATCTATAATAACTCTAGCAAAAAAAAAATATCTAACATACCGATCACTGCTAAAATCGAGAATTGGAATTCGATTTGTTGTTATCTTGGAGTGTTTGGAAGCTCTTGAACTTGAAGCCATTGTAAGTGGTGATGAGAATGTGCATGAATTTGATAGGAAATCTACGAAAAATACAAGTTTTGAGAGAGGAGAAGTTAGTGTTAGACATTTATGCCCTAAGGAGTAAAAATGTAATATGTTTTTGGAAACATTTTTATCAATAAATAATTTATTTATTATTCATGTTCCAAATTCTTGTCTTGTTTATGTTCATCTTTGTTGAATGTATGATAAGCAAACAAAAGTCTAAGATATCGGTCTAAACCTTTAGAGTCAGGCATATGATGGACAAATTATGCGAAAGATATGATTCCAAAGGTGACAGTCTAAATCATAAGATCCATAATCAAGGGAATAAAGTTGAGCGTTTTATTCATACAAAGATTGTTATGTTGTCTATATCTCTGATGGGAGATGGTTTGTCTTGGCCACCAAAGGTAGACTCTATGAATAAAAACATTGGTACATTGTCATAAGTGACAATGTATTGGATCGGGACATAAAGTGTAATTGATTTAGATTAATAATTCTATATTGGCAAATCAATTCACTTTAGACAATCATATGTGTTGTATTTTAATCCTAAGATGAAGATGAATAATGGGCCCATTATCTTGACTTATGTCTTTTGATATACCAAAGGGTGGTATCCATATTTTATGCTGGTACGTATGCCGGTATGTTAGAGGCATGACTCTAGATAGTGTAGACTTGTTATTCATGGATATGGAATCTATATCTCCTCTTTAGGAGTTGTTAATATCCTCTTATATACGTTATCCTATAATTAAAAAACTGGAGAACCCAACTATTTGGATACATAGGTGTAATCGAATAGTATACTGTCATTAGATGGTAAGGTTTTTAGTGGTGAGATAATGGAAGGTAAGAGAAAAATAATCAAGAAGGTATGATAGAATTTATCCTTAAGCTGATTATGGATAATCCTATAGGAATACGACACATTATGATATGCCATGGAGACTTAGCTATTCGAGCTTCGTGATTCTATATAGTTTGAAAGTGTAGCTCAAAGCCTTTAGTAGAGTAGCGTTAGAGTTGATGATTATGAAATGTATATTTGGGATATTGGGTTTCATAATTATTAAGAGCTTGGACTATATAGGTCCATTAGATCCCCTTTACTAGCTCATAATAAGTCCTGTAACAATACAACGTGCTTTTCAAATAAATTGGTGACTTATGTCAAATTATCGGATGGGCTGAAATTTGATAGGATTAGATAATTCATGTTTGTTTATGGATTGAATTAATTTTGTGTAAACTAATTCAAGATAAACTTGTTGACTTATCGGGAATATTTATTTTCCTTGAGCTTATCTAGCTATAACTGTTTTAATTAGATAACTTCTCTAATGGGTTATTTGAATTAAAACTGAGGCTCTATCCTAAGAATCTCGGGTGAGAAATAAAGATTTACAGGGATCAAAAATCGTAAGTTTGGCAGGCCTTTCTTCAAGTTTGGCTTGCTGATGGAGTAAACTTGATCAGCCGATTTTCCAGTTTGGCTTGCTGACCAAACTATAATCTAATCTCGCATTTTAGACATGAATTTTATCAGATATTGATTATGATTTGATCCTAATTTGAATTTTTGAGGCTTTATTTGATAAGGACTAACCCCTAGGCCCAACCTCTATAAATAGGGAGTGAGACTCATTGTTATATAGATCAATTGAGAAATATAGAGTAAGCACTTTGTCTGTGAGTCTCTGAAACTCCCCTAAGAATTATTGTTCACAAATCACAAACCATAGTCTTAGGTTTTCTCGATTGGTTGGAAGGAGAGTCACTAGAAAAGGCTGTACGAGTATTCCCACACACATATCGGTCGTGGATAGATAATTGCAAAGAAAGCCAATTAATTGAGGCTCTTCTAGAATGTCCTTCTTTTCATCAATTACGGAATCTCTTCAGCAAACAAGTTTAGTACGATCTAATTAATTTATACATATAGTGTGTTAAACTTGTGTTTTGGAAATAACTTTGGTATAAAAATTTTAAAATTTTTGTTGTGTACTATTTTTTCAACAATTGGTGTTAAAGCTATGGTTTTCACATAAATTTACAAGTTTGTAGCCATGCTATATGAATAAAATATGTGATCTTGTACTCTCCTATGCTTGAATTTAATATTTTAGAGAGTTGGCACTTTAGGGTTTCTATATATTTGTATGTTGTCATAGATTATATGGTAGATGTTTATTAATTAATTATGGTTGATTAAATATTTATTTAAATATTTATTAATTAATTAATTTATGTCAGTTATGGTTTCTTAGCGGTTAGAATGTGTATCTAGGTTTTTCATGTAATTAGATGGCGGACTATCATCTTCGTCTAGGAATTATTATTAATTTTAAATTTGTAAGAATTTTTTTGTAATTAAATAATCATTCGGACAAAAAGGTGGATCTAGAAGATGGATAATAGCATTCCACAGGTATTTCTTGAATCTCTAAATTTTTATGTTTTTGAATTGTTGAAAAATAAAATTAAAAAACTGCGTAAAACTGAATTTTTTTAGAAAACGTGATTTTTGCTCGATCAGCACCCTCAAGTTTGGAGGGCCAATGGTCGTAGATCGACAAGCCGGCCCTAAGGTTCGGTAGGCCATCCACAAGACATAAATCTTATGGTTTTGGTGGCAGGCCAAACCTTTACGACCTATAGGCCGGAGGATCATAACCGGCAGGCCAATCATAAAGATCAGGATGTTGGCAGAGAGCTAAAATTTTTCAAAAAAGGTGCGTTTTTTTTTTTTTGTGCAGTTTTGATTTTATTTTTGAGGCAATTCTGAGAAACACTAAATTTGGATATGATTGGAATTACTGGAGTATTCGATCTATATGGGATTGAAAATTTAAAGATGGACACTATATGAAGAAGGATACAATTGAAGATTCAAGGATGAAGAATCAATAATATGTTTTGATTATTCTTTTGTAATCTTTATTTTCTTTTCTCTAGGGTGGAACCATAATATTATGGTTATTTATTATTATTTTGCTTCTAGCTTCACATGATTGCTTTGTTTGTCTACATTATAATATGATTTGCCATGTATATTGATAACATGCCATATAGAATAGGGAGTGTCGCTAATTTAAAATTGTTCATGCATGTTTTTCAAAATAAAACCTTGATTTCAAAAGATTGAGTGGGAGAAGGTTTTCAAAGAGAAGACCTGCGGCCTTCGTCGTTGGTCCATAGGTAGCACATGGTAGTTTCGACCCCTAGGAAGAGACTTCATCATGTACCTAGTTGGATTTTCGAGAGGATAAGGTATTTTAGCATGATTTATCATTGCACACCCCTAGGTGGTGATTATAAATCATGCATAAAATATTGAAACGATGGTTATACACTCATGTTAATTTTATTATTAACCTCCATTAGGAGCTTTGTTAATAAAATTAAAAGCCAAAGAAACGATTATTACAATATATGCTGGATCATATGGGTCCTAGATGGCATATATTAATCAAGAGGGGATTCATGTACCTAATTAAATTTGGTAAATATCTCCTAGGTGACTTGTTGAATTCTAAGTTAGGAATTATCATTGTAAGGTTGTGATTTTTTTATGGTTTTGACACATAAACACATTTGTATATTTTTACATGATTGTGTTATCTTACTAAATTATTTTGATATGTTTGCTTATGTTTGATATATGATTCTTTATTGTAGATTAAAAATGTCTAAATAGCTTTATCTTCAATACATGACAAAAGCCAACTAACCGGTGAGAATTACAATGATTGGAAACAGAACCTAAACATCATCCTATCCTTTGAGAAATTGAAATTTGTGCTAACAACTCTGTGTCCTCCTGTGCTTACAAGAGATTCTACCAACGATCAAATCCAAGCATATGATCGTTGGAAAGATGCTAATAATCAGGCCTGCTACTATGTTATGACCAGAATAAATAACATGCTGCAAGTTCAACATAAAGATTATGAGACTGCAAAGCAAATCTTAGATACTCTTAAAGACATGTTTGGAGGCCAAGCCCTAACAAAGTGGCAAGGGGCACTTCAAAAACTTCTTAACTACAAACAAAGACTGGAGACATCTATAAAGGAGCATATGATGTTGGTCATAGGTTACCTTGCAAAAGTTCAAGCTAATAGAGCTGACATTGATGCTGAAACTCAAATAACTATGGTCTTTGAGACTCTATCTAAGGAATTTATTCTGTTTAGAGCTACATTTAATTTAAGCAATAGATAGGATATGACCTTAATTGAGTTGATGAAGCAGTTGTAAGAGTTTGAACTGCTAATCAGGGAATCTCCTGTGAGTGGTGAGGGGGCTAACTTGGCGGCAATTAATGGTTCCAATCCTGACCGTGGGAATGGAAAGAAGCAACGGGCCAAGAACGAGAAGTCTTCTATTCCTGCAAACGACAAAAATAAGAAAAAGAAAAGAAGAACCCAAAGAAGCTCAAGTGCTTTTTCTTTGGGAAAGTCGGCCACATCAAGAAGAATTGCAAGGACTTCCTTTCTCGAGAAGGTAAGTGTGATCTTCTAGTTGTAGAAACTTGTTTGGTTGAGGAATCCGGTAACACTTGGGTCATAGATTTTGGAGCAACTAATCATGTTTGTGTTTCTCTATAGGGGTTCAAAGAAACGAGAAGTCTGCTACATGAAGACTTCATGCTTCAGATGGGTGATGGATCCTTGGTCTTAGCTGAAGCAGTGGGAGACTTCCATCTACATTTTGATAATTATAGGAATTTAATTTTGTGAGATTGTTTTTATGTTCCTAAACTTAAGAGGAATTTAATTTTAATAGCTTTTTTATTTAAAGTCTCCTATTTGGTTTCTTTTAATAATAAAGTGGTGATTCATAAAAACAAATCTTTTATCTATTTTAGATGGATACAAAATAATCTATATTGTATCAAACCTAAGATGGACTTACTACTTAAGGCTAAGGTTAAGGAAAATAACTTAAAGACTTAAAACTTCTTACTTTAATGAGACTTATCTTTGGCATTTACGTCTAAGTTATATTAACTTGAATATGATTCAAAGGTTGGTAAAGGACGGACCTTTAAATCACTTAAAGGTGGAATCTATACCACAATGTAAATCTTGTTGGGAGGGTAAAATGACCAAAAGACCATTTAAGTCTAAGGGCAATAGGGCCGAAGGAATTCTGAAACTTATGCATGTCATGTTTGTGAACCGATGAACATCTGGGTACAAGGAGGGTATGAGTATTTCATCACTTTTGTTAATGATTACTCAAGGTATGGGTATGTGTACCTAATGCACCATAAAAGCAAAACTTTTGACAAGTTCAGAGAGTTTCAGGCTGAATTGGAAAAGCAATTGGGTAGACCCATAAGGCACTTCGATTCGTCGAGGTGACAGACACCTTTCTGATGAGTTCTTGGGACACTTATTAAAGAATGAGAGTTTATCCCATTTGATCAAGCTAGCACTCCACAGTAGAATGGCGTGGCAGAGAGAAGAAATAGGACTTTGTTAGACATGGTCAGGTCCATGATGAGTTAGTAATCATTGTCTTTATCCTTTTGGGGATATGCACTACAAACTGCATGCTATCTTTTGAACAATGTACCTTTAAAATCGGTTCCTAAAACTCCTCATGAGTTATGGACAGGGAAAATGACATTCTTAAACAATATTTGTATATGGGGATGTCTGACTCATGTCCTGTTTAGGGATGCGAATAAGTTGAAAGCATGTTCAAAAGTTTGCATGTTTATAGGATATCCAAAATGGACTAAAATGGGTTATATCTATAACCTAAAAGAAAATAAAGTTGGTTTCAACTAATGCAACTTTCCTTGAGGAAAGTTACATGGATGACTTTAATTAAGCCTTGAAGCAAAATGGTGCTTAAGGAGTTGGCGAGTGATTCAATCACTCCCAGGGTTCCAATAGAAACCACTCCAATCGATGTAGAAAAACCAGCTAAACCTGAACAACAACCTAAGGAGTTTCGGTGAAGTGGGAGGATCAGGCATCAACCCGAGAGGTATATGTTCAATGGTGAGGCCTTTTTGGCTGAATCGAAGGAACATGGCAGGGATCCTTATACTTATGAAAAGGCTATGGAAAATGTTGATTCGAAACTCTGGACGAACACCACGAACACAGAGATGAAGTTTATGGAGACTAATCGAGTCTGGGAGCTTGTGGAGGCCACGAACACAAAGATGAAGTCTATAGAGACTAATCGAGTCTAGGAGCTTATGGATCTTCCCGAAGGGGTAAAACCCATAGGATGTAAGTGGATCTATAAGAAAAAGAGAGGAGTGGATGGAAAGGTCGAAACATATAAGGCTAGACTAGTAGCTAAGGGATAAACGCAAAAGAAAGAAATCGATTATGAGGAAACCTTTTTGCCTGTAGCCATGCTTAAGTCCATCTATATTCTCTTGTTCATAGTTGCCGCTCTCAACTACAAGATTTGGCAGATGGATGTTAAAATGGCCTTTCTAAATGGCTATCTTGTTGAGCCCATCTCTATAGAGTAGCCAGACAGGTTCAAGGCTAAGAGTCAAGAGGGTAAGGTTTGTAAGCTACTAAAGTTAATTCATGCACTTAAGAAGGCTTCCCATTCTTAGAACAAAAGATTTGATCAGGTGATCAAGACTTATAAGTTCGAACAAAATGTTGACAAACTATTGTTTACAAACACATTTAAGATAGGAAAGTGGTTATTTTACTGCTCTATGTAGATGACATTCTACTAATTGGCAATGATGTTGAGGGCATTGTCATCAATCAAATTATGGTTGACCAAGCAGTTTGACATAAAGGACTTTGATGAAGCTAATTTTGTTCTTGGTATCTAGATTTTTCGAAATAAGAAGAACAAAATGATAGCTTTGTCCCAAGCGGGCTATATAGATAAGATTCTTAAAAGGTTTGCAATGCAGGATTTCAAGAGAGGTGGGCAATCATCTAGGTCTAGAATCAGTCTTTCAAAGAAAGACTTGCCAAAGTCTAATGAAGAAAGAGAATACATGAAAAAGTGCCTTATGCTTCAGTAGTAGGTAGTCTCATGTATGCTATGCTTTGCACACGATCGAATATTTGCTATGCGGTTAGGATTGTAAGTCGATTTCAAGCAGATCCAGGACCGAACCACTGGGTTGCGATCAAGCATATTTTCAAGTACCTGAGAAGGACTCGAGAGTATATGCTTGTGTATTTGGGTGAAGATTTGATACCTCTAGGATACATTGATTCAGATTTCGAATCCTATCTAGATTCGAGGAGACCGACTTTGCATTTTGTGTTTACTTTGGGTGGTGGTGCCATTGCTTGGAGAAGTGTGAAACAAGATTGTACTTCGGATTCAATAATGGAAGCCAAGTATATGGCAGCCAGTGATGCTTCAAAAGAAATAGTGTAGCTCCACAAGTTCCTTAGGGATCTTGAAGTAGTTCCTGGTATGGACAAAGCAGTATCGCTCTATTGTGACAACAGTGTGGTAGTAGCTAATACTAAGAAACCAAGATTCACATGAAGAGTAAGCATATTGATCAAAAATATCATGTGAAAAAGGACTTTATAGAGGGCGGGCATGTTGTAGTGTGCAAAATCATGTTAGAGGATAATTTAGCTGATCCATTCACAAAAACACTTATGGGAGAGTCTTCAAGAGGCATGTAGAGGCTATGGGGATATGAGATTTGTCATATTTACTCACTTAGTACAAGTGGAAGATTGTTAGACCTGTATGCCCTAAGGAGTAAAAATGTAATATATTTTTGGAGACAATTTTTATCAATAAAGGATTTATTTATTTTGCATATACCAAATTCTTCTCCTGTCTACATTCATATTTGCTAAATGTATGATAAGCAAACAAAAGTCTAAGACTGTCGGTCTAAACCTTTAGAGCCAAGCATACGATAAACAGATTATGCAGAAGACATGATTTTAAAGGTGACAGTTTAAATCATAAGATCCACAATCGAGGGAATAAAGTTGGACGCTTTATTCATACAAAGATTTGTTATATTGTCTATATCCTTAACGGGAGATGGTTTATCTTGGCCATCAAATGTAGACTCTGTGAATAGAAACATTGGTGAATTATCATAAGTGACGATGTATTAGATTGGGACATAAAGTGTAATTGATTTAGAATAATAATTTTATCATAGCAAATCAATTCACTTTAGACAATCATATGTTGTAATTTAATCCTAAAATGAATATTGGGCTCATTATCGTGACTTATGTCTTTTGATATATTAAAAGGTGATATCCATATTTTATGTTAGTATGCATGCTGGTACATTGGAGGCAGGACTCTAGATAGCGTAGACTTGTTATTCATGGATATGGAATCCATAGCTCCTCTTTAAGAGTCATTGATATCCTCTTATATGCGTTATTCTATAATTCAAAAACTGGAGCGCTCAACCATTTGGATACATAAGTGTAATCAAATGGTATACTATCTTTAGATGGTAAGTTTTCTGTTGGTGAGATAATGGAACGTAAGAGAAAAATAATCAAGAAGGTAAGACAAAATTATCCTTAAGCTGATTGTGGATAATCCTATGGGGATATGACACATTATCATATGTCATAGAGACTTAGCTATTCAGGTTTCATAATTCTATATAGTTTGAGAGTGTAGCTCTAAGCTTTTAGTGGAGTGGCGTTAGAGTTGATGATTGTGAAATGTATATCCGGAATATTGTGTTTCATAATTATCGGGAGCTTGGACTATATAGGTCCATTAGGTCCACAATACAGCAACCTTTTCCAATGAATTAATGACTTATGTAAAATTATCAGATTGGTTGAAATTCTATAGGATCAGATAATTCATGTCTGTTTATCGATTGAATTAATTTTGTATAAATTAATTCAAGATAAACTTGTTGAATTATCGAAAATATTTATTTTCCTAGAGATTATCTAGATATGACTGTTTTAATCATATAACTTCTCTATTGGGTTATTTAAATTAAAACCGAGGCCCTATCCCAAGGATCTTAGGTAGGAAATAAAGATTAGCACGAATCAAAAATCTTAAGTTTGGTAGGCTGGTCTTCAGGTTTGCCCTGCAGATGGAGTATATTCGGTAGGCCGATCTACCAGTTCGGCCTGTTGACCGAATGATAATCTGATCATGAGTTTTAGACGCGAATTTTATCAGATATTGATTCTGATTTAATCCTGATTCAAATTTTTGAGGTCTTACCTGATAAGGACTAACCCCTAGGCTATAAATAAGGAATGAGACTCATTGTTATGTAGATCAGTTGAGAAATCTAGAGTAAGCACTCTGTCTGTGAGTCTCTAAAGCTCCCTTGAGAATTATTGTTCACAAATCACGAACCATGGTTCTAGGTTTTCTCAATTGGTTGGAAGGAGAGTCACTAGGAAAGGTTGTACGAGTGTGCCCATGCATACACCAATCGTGGATAGAGAATAGTAAAGAAGACTAGTTGGTTGAGGCTCTTCTAGAACGCCTTTCTTTTCATCGATTACGGAATCTCTTTAGCAGATAGGGTTGGTAAGATCTAATTAATTTATGCATATAACGTGTCAAATTTGTGTTTTGGAAATAACTCTAGTATAAAAAAATTTCCGCTGCATACTATTTTTCCAACAGTTAGGATTCAAATAGAGAGAGAAAAGGTGAATTTTAAAGATGCAAATTTGGTTTTTTTTGAGGGAAAATGGTAAAAAAAGAGTAGAAATCACCAATCTTTGGTGAAAATCAATGAAAATTAGAGTTTAGAGCCTTAGGAATGATTTTCGTGGGTTTATGAGAGAGTGAGTCGAGGAAAAAGCCAGAAGGCTGAAAAAATGACCTTTTAGGTCTATTTGGGATTTTAAATCCTGAAAGATCAGCAAGCTAGTCATTCAGACTAGGTTTCAAGTAGATGGCATGCTGGTAATTTTATGCCAGTAGGTTGGTTGTACTACACCAACCCTTCTCCAGAATTTTCACAAAAAAATTAATTAAACAATTTTAAAATTCATAAAATCACTCAAACATTTTATAAAAACATCCAATAAATGTATCAATCAATATCATACAAAAAATAATGGTTTAAATAAAATATTAACAAATCAAAAGATGAATAAAATTCAAAATAATACTAAATCATAATTGCACATGTGAGAAAATTCAAAAATACATGGTGAATATTTTAAAATTTTCAAATTTAAATTTGATACATCTAAAATATCAAGACCTCTTCTAAGTAATGAAAATCTATCTAAGCAAAAGGTTTTGTAAATATGTTTGCTCACTGATCCTTTGTGCCAATAAATTCTAAAGCGATATTCCCTTTTATACATGATCACTCAAGAACTGATGTCTAATTTCTATCTTCTTTGTGCATGAATATAGAACCAAATTTTTGGACAAATTAATGGCATTTGTATTAATACACAAATATGTTCATGATCATAATGCAATTCTAGGTCAAAAAGTGCTTGTTGCATCCAAAGGATTTGAGCAGAACAACTACCCATCGAAATATATTCGGCTTTCGCAATAGATGATGCAACTGAGTTTTTTTTTCTTGTTAAACCAAGAGACTAGTGAAAAACCTAGAAAATGACATGTTCCACTTGTACTTTTTCAAGCGATTGTGCATCTGGCTAAATCGACATTGAAGTAACTCATTAAGTCTATATGTGTACCTTTAAAATACCATAATTCCAAATTCTTAGTACCACTTAAATATCCAAAAATGTCCTTAATGGTACTATGATTTGACTTTTTTGGATTGGATTGAAATCTAATACATAACTCAACTCTAAACATAATATCAGGTCTACTAGTAGTTAAAAAAAATAAGGATCCTATCATACCTTGATCTTTTGTAATATCTACCGTCTTACCACTTTCATCTTTGTCCAATTTGATTGACAAGCTCACAAGGGTTAGCATTGGTTTTAGATTTTTCATTTTGAATCTTTTGAGGAGATCCCTTACATATTTTGCTGAGTTTATGGAGATGCCATCTTCAGTTTGCTTGATTTGTAATCCAAGGAAGAAATTTAATTCTCCCATCATGCTCATCTCAAATTCACTATACATACACTTAGAAAATTCTTTACACAATGCAACATTAGTTGCACCAAAAATAATATCATCAACATTAAGTCTTCACTCTTTGTTTTAATAAAAAGTGTAGTATCCGCTTTTCCTATAGAGAAATCATTTTGATTAAAAATTGAGTAAGCCTATCATACCAAGCTCTAGGAGCTTGTTTTAAGTCATATAAAGCCTTTTTCAATTTATAAACATAATTCGGATACTTATGATTTTCAAAACTGTGTGGTTGTGCAACATATACTCCTTCTAAAATGTGTCTATTTAAGAGTGCCTATAGAGCATGGTAGTATAGGCGACCACAAGGGTGTCATACATCTCCATAAGTCAAGATGTCTTGTGGACAATATCAGCGGGGGCCAATATTATGTTGCCTAACCGCTAGGAGGCTGGTGTATGTGCTTCTAGTCCGTGTGCAGTTTCCCCCACATGGGGCACATGGTAAGCCAAGCTAGGACGCCGTGGTGCAATACAAGCACTTGAGCGGCCCAACTTGAGTTGGTTAAGGTTCGGCCATCTTCGTAGGACTCACTGGTTGGCGAGACACGAAAGGGACAATGCAGGTTGAGCGAGCGTCCTAGTATGGGCCTGCAGAGTTGGATAAGAGCTGCTAGGGCTACATGCTCACGGATTTGG
Source organism: Artocarpus hirsutus (assembly GCA_946598075.1). Lineage (NCBI taxonomy): Eukaryota > Viridiplantae > Streptophyta > Magnoliopsida > Rosales > Moraceae > Artocarpus > Artocarpus hirsutus. Next base: position 34,767 of record CAMOHE010027304.1, read on the forward strand.
GGTGTGTTGGCATAGGGACTTGGTTTAGGGGCTTGGGAAACCCTTAGGGCCTTGGTGCACAAGAATTGTGCCTATGATTGAGACGGATCAAGTATGAGACATGCTGGTTGGTCTTGAGCCTTAAAATCACAAATACTGTTAAGAGGAAGATGCTCTTGGGCCAACAATCGTGTGGCAAACGTCGAGGGAAGACCTGTAGGCCTATTGGGGGGCGAGTTTTCGAGGCACGGGGCTTCAACATGTGCAAGCAGCCATGATTTTTGTATAAGAGACTCGGTGGTGATCAAAGTTTGCAGGCGTAAAATGGGATGCATGAGCTTAAGAGCCCATAAGCCTGCTAAAAAGGTTGATTGTTGGGAAGGCTGGCCTTAACTTGAGTAGTCTTGACGTCGCACGGTCGTATTCTACATACTAAAATCCTAAACCGTGTCATTTTAGGACATGTATGTGATATTTATAAATTAGAGTCATATTCAATAAATATAATTAGGTCATTTGTCTTATTAACGTCAAAAACCAAACACCAATATGGTGCAGTGGTTCCTTATCTACTCTTTCCTTAAACCGTTTATCTTTTGAGAAAAAAAAAGGAAGGAAGTGAAAGGAAAGGAAAAGGGTCCCTTTTGAAGAAAAAACAAAAGAACAAAGGAACTCGCCTAACGTCCTAACATCCTTTTCTACTAAGAAGGGTTCAAGCCGACCTCTCAAAAGCCCACGAGACAGTATTAGAAGAATTGTTGAAGAATAGACTTGCAGCATTTTCCATGGAGGCCGAAGCTTCAGCGTAAGTTTTCAGTTGATTTTTTCCCTCTCTTTCTCTCTATTCCACTTTAATTCCCGACCTTCATCAAGCGGCACTTACCCAAGTCAAAGAAGAAATTAAAACAATTATAAAAACAAAACTAAAAGTTGATTGTGTCTATATTTATATGATACATAATCGCGCAGGTTTGAGACGAGTGCGATGGTGGCGACGTTCGTGGCGTCAACGCCACTGGTGAGCGAGTCATGGAGGCTGTGCAGCGTGGCGAACGCGACGGCGCCGATGGGATTCGTGACGGAGAAAACAGAAGACGGCGTCGGATACTTGGCTTTCTCCGGCGTCCAAGCTGGAGACTCAATCTTAGACCGCAATTGGGCGTCCTTGGTTCCTTTGGAGAGCGCCGCCCCCGGACTCTTCGGGCCGCTGGTCATGAGTGGTGGCGACGCCGAAGATGATCGGAGGCCGGTCATGGTCCACGCCGGTCTTCTGGAACTGTTCATGTCCATGTATCGCTCCGACACCCTACCGAACCAGGTCAGTTAATTTGATCATCTTTTCTTTTCTTTAACAAAGACGGTAATTTCATTCCATCAAAGAATAAACGCTAGAACAAATGAAAAAATCTTGCCTCTTTATTTTTTCTTTTCTTTTTTTTTTTTTTCTTGTTGGTTTTACTTTGTCTTTTTCTTTTTTTTTTTTTTGCTTTTAATTTTGGTGTTTTGGTGTTGATTGGACCACTGAATGCTGAGTCTAATTGGGGTGGGACTCGGCTGCCATGTTCTCGATCCCTTGTGTTCACACTAGATTTATTTATTTATTTTGCTGAACAGGACGCTTTCGCACTAATTAGAGATGTGGACCTACAATATAATGCCATAATAATTAAAAGCTTAAAAAAAAAAAAAAATTTACTCCCTCTTGCTCTTTTTTTTTTTTTTTTTATACTATATTAGTAAATAATAAATAAAGAAAGCAGGTCTGAAAATATCAATAAAAATATCGATACATTTTAGACCAAGTTAATGATATTTCCTCACCCCTCTCCCCTACCAAAGATTATTTAATATACAGATTCCTGTGATCTTAATCTGTCTTTATTCTTTCAATACAAGTACTTTTGTTTATTTTGGTAGTAAAGGATCTATGATCACGTTATTTGTCCGAACATAATGAATCAGGAAATTAAAAAAATGTACCCTCTTCCCTCTTTTATTTACTTTTGTTCGTAGTTTTTAGCATTTCTCTCAAAATTCTTTCGGGAATTTTTATAGTGAAAAAAGACAAGTTTGCTTAGTTGCTAGAGGACGGTATTTTAAGCTGTCAGATTACGATTTTAATGGTTAGATTTGTAATTGTCAACGTGAAAATTTACTACACATAATATAAAACTGTTTATTTTTTATCAAACAGTTACAAAGTTAATCCGGTACTCAGGCTTCATCATGGAGCAAAATTATCTTCACCTAATATCAATTCTTTCTCTTAAAAGTTAGTTCTTCTTATGCTAAAAAAAATGTTTTTCTTTAAGATATAATGAAAATTATATAGTAGAATTGGGAAAATAATGTCTATTGATAGGACTTTGTTCTAAACAATCATATCTATATTAGCTCTTGTAAAATTTTTAATTATCCTTGTAGCAAGTTTACTCTTTATAAAAATTTTGTAGTTAGAGTAAAAATAAAACATCTATCCATATTTTTTTAAAATTTTTTTGAGCCTTATTTAAATATTAGACTTTTTAGATCCTTAGTCGTTCAATTTAACATTAGAGTGAATGAGTTGTGAAAGCAGTGAAGTTCTATACATAGATTTTGAAATTAAAAAAAAAAAAAAAGGAGTAATACTAAGGGTACAAACTTTAATATTAATTTTTACTAATTTACGAATTATCAGTATTTAATTATTAGAAACACAATAAAAAATGCTGAAAAGAAAAAAGAAAACACATCTAACATGCCTATGAGTACTTCTATTATAATCCATTTTGTGGAATGGAGGTCTCTAATCATTGTAGAACCTTCCCCCTATTAGAAAACCAAACTCAACCGGGACGGAGTTGAGCACTTTTTATTTTTTATTTTTTAATCAACTTAGTCCTTGTCACTTTGTTAAGTTTTCTTAGGATTCCTAGCCTCATTTCTGGCGTGAAAGGTTGCCCTAAAAAGTAAAAAGAGCACAAGACAGTTATAAATGATGAAGAACATCTACAAAATTTTTGGGTGGGGCCAATTCACATCAACATGTGACCTTATTTCCGAGTGAGCAAACCTGACACGGTTAACAAGGCATTTTCAATGGAGAACATTTTCAGTAAAGTACCTTTTCTCTTTAGTTCACATCTCTAAAGGGTCCTTAGAAAAGCACCTTTGGTCATACAACATTGCTCTGCAAAAGGCTTCATCCCAATTTTCCTGGCGTCAAACTCTTTTTTCTACTTGTTGCTTCTGGTCTAGATGATGTATAGCACGCACCATTGTAGGGCATCTTTAATATAACGTCAAACTTGATTAAAATCTAGAATTTGTAGCTAAAAAATTATTTCTAATATGATGCTATCCTTAATATCAAATACAGTAAGCTTTATATGAAATATAGCAGAAGTACGAAACATATTTAATTATAACATTTAGCTGCCTATTGATTAATATAGTGACTCTTTCACTAAATAGGTACAACATTGTTATTTTAAGTTTTATTTAAACATTTAAAATTTTCTAAATGTTAAAGCTTAAAATTTCTCATAAAAAATAACTATAGTGTTTTAAGATATAGTTTAGGGAGGGCCGTTGTTGAGGGGTTGAGTTGAGTTCTCTGGCCGAAACCCCAAGAGTCGAACCCGTATCCTCTTGAATAAGAGGGTCTTAGGGTGACTCTGGGTACCAATCCATCCCCGCTCCCCCGCGGGAGGCAATTAACAATCTTGCATTATCATAAACGGAAAATTTTTGTTATTTAATTTTTAAAAGAATTTTCATATCTAATTTATGATATTAGTATGAAAATTACGTCTCATTTCATTTCCTTTTTATAATAAACATGCCACATCTATTAAAATATTTTAAACAACATGACCCTTTTTTAACTTTTGATTGATATTGCATAACCTTTTAATCGACTCCTCGTAGATTATTAAGAGACAACAAGAACAGAAACAAATTAAATCCCAAAAATCGATACGAGAAAATAAATATATAAATACGGGGTTAAAAATGCATTTCTCCCAAGATGAAGTTTCAGCAAAAGGTCAAGTTATGACTTTGAGTAAGCTCCAACCAAGTTCAGCGTTAGCATTAAATTTACAAATGATAACTTACTGATAACTGTGTAAAAAGAAATGCATATGCAAATGAAATATTTTATTATTTATAAATGTCAGAAAGCTTCAGTGAAGAAAACAGAGAGTCAAGACAAAACAAAGAGGCCCCACCACATGTTATCGCTCCATGGCAACCAGCTGTCCAATTTCTTTTCAATTTGTGTTAAACGTTTTCTATCGACCCTGGTCAAGTCATCGCTTTGCTTTGGCTTTTTTTTTTTTTTTTTGGTTTTAAATAGACTAGGAAAGCTACTTTTTTTTTTCTTTCTTTTTAGAATAGCAATTGTGATAAATTTCATTTGAGCAATTCTGGTTATAACTTTGTTATTTAGTAAGATTCAGTTTAAAAAATAAATTATATATTAAATTAAAATTTGTAATTTTTTAAATATTATAGTTTTAATCCTACAAGAATAAAAATTATTTTTATCTAATTTAGAGAGACATCGAATCGTTAAAACCTAGTTTTATACATACATATATATATATATTTTTAATGGAGGTTTGGTAATTTCTAAATAATTTTCATATTTAAATGCTAGACATGTCTGGACGATGTCATCTTCCTTGTCTTTTTCCTTTCTTGAAGTTACCGGTCAAGACGAGAGAGTGAATGAGAGGTGACCAAGTGATATTTTATTAACTAGCAGAAGAAAGAATAAATTACGGTACATTCCATTAAAAAAGGACACCAAACAGCTCAATTTTTAGTCATTGGATGTTTAAAAAAAACACATTTCGAGCTGTGGATTTATTATTTTTTAATTATTTTTTCAAGTTAAAAGCTAATAACTTTCTTTTTCAAGAGAGTAATTGAGATTTGAGCAGCATGATTCACCATTATTTTCACCTGCACTTATTGCAGGATGCTCTTTATGGAAAAGATAAAAATAAAACAAAGTAGTGAGAATTCAAAATATATGTATATCTATTAATTTAGTTAAGAAACGCTGAATTAGAGGCACATATATATAATCAAGCAATGAAAGCATATAGCTAAAGTTCTATTACCTGCTTATTTATATGATGCAGATATTGGCACTAAAGGATAACTGCAAGTCCATAGTCATCACAGGCCATTCTTTAGGGGGAACAACAGCCGCACTTGCAGCACTTTGGCTTCTCTGTCATCTCCAATCCGTGTGTGTAACCCCTCCTGTCCTATGCATCACCTTCGGATCTCCGTTACTCGGAAATGATTCCCTTTCGCAAGCCATCCTCCGAGAGAGATGGGGCGGAAATTTTTGCCATGTGGTGTCCAAGCATGACATCATGCCAAGGCTGCTCTTTGCTCCGTCAGCAACACTCAAGCCTGAAATGCGGCTGCTGCTCCAGCGTTGGCATTACTCCATAAGTACTGCGAGGAACCTTGCTGCAGCTTCGCTTGGGGACCAAGATAAAGCTGCATTCCTTGGCGTCATACTTACTTCTCTCAATAATTACATGTTGCAAGAAGCCGCCGGAGAAGAGGCTGAAGGTGGCTTACTGTTTTTGCCTTTTGGCAACTACTTGTTGTGTTCAGAAGAGGGGGCAATTTGCCTAGATAATGCAACATCTGTTGTCAAGATGATGCATTTAACGCTCACGACATGCTCTCTTAATGACTTCATTGAGGATCATCTCAAATACGGAGAATATGTCCGTAGAGTTTCTTCACAGTGCCTGAAGCAAAAAAACTTTGTTCTAGGGGAGCTTAATTATGATTCGAGCTATGAAATAGGACTTGCCCTGGCATTGCAGTCCTCAGGAATTTCTTCCCAGGTATTAACATCATTCTTCAACTTACTAACGTAACATATCTAGTTTAGGAACCATATATGGTTCTCCTCTGTCCACAGGGGACACAGCCCAAAAAACCACTAACACGTAATAGAAACTAATTTCCCAAAAAAAACTTCACTGCCCAATTGATTAACAACTTTGTTCATTATTTCGTTGCCGAATTAATCTGCAGCAACCGATAGCTACACTAGCCAAAGACTGCCTAAAGACAGCAAGGCGATTGGGACTCACACCACGATTAAACTGTGCTAAACTTGCTGTAAGGTTATCAAAATTTGTTCCCTACAGAGCACAAATAGAATGGTACAAAATGTCCTGCGATGAGTCTGATGATCAAATGGGGTACTATGACGCATTCAAGCGAAGAGGATCCTCAAAACGGGGCGACCAAGTTAACATGAACAGGCACAAGCTTGCTTGCTTCTGGGAAAATATTATAGAGCAGTTGCAAAACAATCGACTGCCTCATGATTTTCACAGGAGAGCTAAATGGGTCAATTCCTTTCAGTTCTACAAACTACTGGTTGAACCACTTGACATTGCTGAGTATTATAGAACTGGAAAGCACAGAGTTGAGGGACATTACTTGAAAAATGGACGACCTAGGAGGTTTCAAATTTCTGATAGGTGGTGGAAGGAGATGAGGGCTGGCAAGGAAGAAAATAATTCAAGAACTAAGTTTGCAAGTTTGACGCAAGACTCGTGTTTTTGGGCAAGGGTTGAGGAAGCATGGGAGTGGTTAGCTAATCTTCAGAGCGAGAATGATGCAATCAAGCAGGAAATGTGGGAGAATATCAACAACTTCGACAGGTATGCTCGGAGATTAATTGAACGCAAAGAGGTGTCCAAAGACATTTTGGCAAAGAATTCAAGCTACACTTTGTGGACTGAAGAACTTAGAAAACTGAGTTCAGCACTGATTTGTCCTGCACCTCTCTTGCATTAGGGGTAGTCCTCAAAACTGAAGTTACTACCTTGGTTTCCAAGTTCTAGATATGGGGAGATAGTTGTTTAGTTTAGCTTACATATTTGTATGGCAGGAAGTTTCCCATCTCTTCTGATTCCTACTTTGTATTCAAAGAACGCCTAATTTGTGCATTCCTGTATAATTAATTTAGTAATGAAAGAAACCATGCTATTCCCCTGCCCTGTGACCAAAATGGTAGCATTCGTTTTTGGTAATTTGTGGTAGAATCTCACTAGATATTGTACATTCAAGAAACTCTGAAACAGAGAGGAAAAAGGCGTACAGCCAAGAGACTAACAGAAATCTTAACAAATTTCTTAAGAAATCTAAACATCTAGTATATAAAATCGGAACTTTGAAGAATCCAGTATCTTTCCATTTCACATCCAAAAGGTTCGCATCTCAAAGTTTCAACTAGTCCGTTGAACCATTTGGGTGCATACAAGAAATTGTAAAACAAAAAAAGGAAAAAGATGTACAAACAAGAGACTAGCAATACTCTTGACAAATTTCCTAAGAATTCCAACACATTTCATTCATAAAACTAAAACTTTGAATAATGCTATACCTTTTCATTTTGCATCTCAAGGTTTCTAACTGGTCCTTTGAACCATTTCCTTGCATCCAAGACCCACCAGAGCATTATCAGACCCAATCCAACGGCCAAAGCAACAGGCGCATAATTGAATGTGTCCCAAGAGATTGGATAGTAAGTTGGCAAAAGGAAGACCGCACAGGTATAACAAATCCATAGGAAGGCAACCAAGCAAATTGGTCTACTTGCTTTCCCCAGATAAAATGGCCCAGGCTTGAAATTCGCCTCTGCCAGTACCATTCTCGCAAAGATTGGAACTGCATAACCACCTACCCATCCTATAGTACAAATGGAAGTTATAGCTGTGAAAACCACATTGACTTTCAAGATTGGAAGTCCGAGAAGAATGCAAATAGCCGCGCAGAGCCACACCGCATTCGAAGGAACTTTGTGCTTTGGATGCACTTTTCGCCATACAGATGAATAGGGAACGCCTTTGTCTCTTGACAGAGCATATACCTAAAGCACCCAAAATCGCACCGTCGGTCCCAAAAAAAAAAAAAAAAAAGCTAAATAACCATCAATGAATATCTTGAGATAAAAAGGTGAGAAAGGACTACTTACCACTCTAGCAGCACTGGTAGTGATTGAAAGACCACCAAAGAAGAAAGAACCCCATATGACAAACAGCAAAATGATTGCTCCAGTACCACTATGATACCTCCCATGAAATGCATCATACAGTATCTGTGCTGGCACAAATGCTCCAGCAGTCTCATTGCTTGTATCATACAGGTAGCCAAAATCCTGAAAACAGAGTTGCCAAAACATATCAGGTTATCATATACTTTTCTAGACAAGATTTGTATGCATAATCATGATTGTGTACTTCTTAGGAAAAAGAAAAACCAATATTCTTGAAATAAACTTGACACAGGCATGGAACTTGCAATCCAACTAAACGTCAACATGACATACCTGAATGCTGAAAGTAAGGGCCAGGATGTAAGCCCACCCGAAAACTGAAATGATCCCGATGCTTGACAGAATAGCAATAGGGCCATTCTTGTCCGCGCCTTTTGTCTCCTCGGTCAGATGTGCTGCAGCATCATATCCATATAGCGAATATTGACTGACAAGAAAAGATAGAATGACTGCATACGGTTTGCTCGATATTCCAGTTTGTTCCGGTGCCATGTCGAATTTTGTGAACACATAAGATGCTGATTGGGTAGTCAGCGCAACTAGGGGAAGCATTATCACTATGACTAAACCTCCAATAACCTGCCAAAGGGAAAGTTTCCATATCAGAAGTGTTAGATTACCATTTCTTCCAAAAGCATAAGTTATTAAGAGGAGGGTCAGGAACAGTTTTATATTCAAATATTCCTTTCCTCCCCATGTATGGATTGGAAAATAGGCAATTATGTGGGTAAATATTAATTAGAAGGCTGCACATGAATATTCAATTACAAAGTGGAAACATATTAAAGGCCCAATATGTGATGACAATTTTGACGAGTAAAATTACAAATTTGAACTTAAAAACTTTTGCTCTGATAACAATTGTATTGTATTGAGTGTGTACAAAAAATGCAATAAATATACATGAGAGTTTACTGCACTAAAAAAGAAAACTTTCCTATTTTATACAAAATCAATCCTTTTCTCCAGATTTCCTAATCAGCATAATTCTAATTCAGATTCTTTCAGCAAGAAGTTTGCTAAACATATCTTAACTAGCTTTGTAAGTGGTTGAATGCGGAGACATTCGTTGCTTGGTTCCGCCACAGTAAAGCTAGTGAGCATACACTTTTTTTCATGCAATTCATAAATTTATTTTTGTTTTTCTGTCAAGAAAGATTACAAGGGAAATTCTTCAGCAAGAGCGTCTTCAATATGTGCCAACCAGTTAGAAAGATAAAGGCACAATTAGTAAGTTCATCGTGTCTCTAAAATTCCTCTATGTCATTTCACATTTGCCTTATGAAAGTGGTGCGAATGACTTATCATTGAATTAGCACTATTAGTGTCAAGTCAACAGCCATATCACAAAGAATGAGTTAGCAAGTTCAAGTAATACCTGCCACCATATGGAAATTACATCAATGAAGGCGATTACTTCTAACGCGAATGTGTTGAGAACCGCCCATATAACAGTGAGGCCCATGTACATACATAAGAACAGCCATTTAGGAGCAAAGTAGCCTCCATCTTTGTTTGTTCCAGTGCATAATAGAATGATGCTCTGCAGAGTTTGTGATCCTGCATATGCCTTCTCAGCCAAGCAAAAGGGAAAGCTTATTCATGACATTTCTATTTCACCTTCAAAAGAAAAAGGAAAAAAAAAAAAGATAAGAAGAAAATCTAAAAAGAAGTTAGTACCTGAGTACCTATGCCAGCAATGAGCCCTATGGTCTCAAGCCAAGCGCAACACCATGATGCAAATGGTCCCCACTTTGGACCGGCTAAATGAGCAGCCCAGAAGTAAAGAGAACCAGTAGTCTGTTTATATTGCAACAACAAGGAAGTGAGCAAAACATAGAATGTTCTATTTAGTTCATCCCGATACTATTCTCCATGTCTTTTATGCATTCTTCCAATAAAATATAATAGTTCTTGATAAGCCACTCTTTAAAACCTTTACACCCTTTGAAAAATCGAGCAAGTAAATCAGTTTCATACGCTAAACGCAGGACTCTACATGAAGCAAATTTATGTTTATATGCATTTTATGTAAATACAAAATATAATAACAATAATATAATAAAAGATGAAAAAAGTTACTAACTGGAAAAGAGGAACAAATCTCAGCCATGGCAATTCCCACAAACCAGGTGAAGAATGACACAACAACCCATCCCCACACCAGAGTTGCTGGCCCTGCATATAAAAGGCTCGAGCCATACAGAGGAGTGATCCCGGTAAAAAGTGTCATCGTCGAAAATGATATTGCAAGAGTCTTGAACAGATTCTGCAAGAAATTAATCAAGAAAGTTATAACAACCCAATTATGAGTACGCCACGAAAGAATTCCAAGGTCAAAGAAAGAATATTGACCATTTCTCTTCTGAGCTCTTGTTTGTATCCAAGCTCGTTAAGTCTCTTCTCCCCGGTATCCATTTCCGGTATTTGCCGGGCCTGATCATCGGCCTTGTCGTTCTCCATGGAGAGAAGAATACAGTTTCTTGTTTAGCTGAAAAAGCTCTTGCTCTTTTGCGGAGGGAATTTTCAGCGGGGGAGATGAGAAACTGAACAAGTAGTTGACGCAGTACAACTTTAGTTTTAAACAAGTAAAAGTCAAGTTTTTGAAAAGGTGAAGAAAAAGGACGTGATATCTTCGTATTGTATATGCCAAACGGATTGCAATGTTTGAATTGTCTTTGTTGGTGTTTTCTCTAATAAACTGATTTACGTAATTGTGGGAGTTTTGTTTATTCTTTCATTGTCTCAGTCTTCTAAATTTTCACACTTCAATAAATGCATGTGAACAAGACCCCTATTCAACGTTTGCATTTCAAAGTTTGACTTTCTTTATTACTTAAATATAATCAGGCCGACGTGATAATTAATTGTGCTGTACATATATATATATATATATATATATATATTTTGAACTTTTCAATTCTTATCACGTGATGAAGGACGACAACTAAGAAACGAGAGTAGAGTCAAACCTTTCAGTTTTATTGTTAAGTTTTCATCTAAAGGTGACTCCAAAAAAAGGATAAAGAGTGTATGTAGCTGGAATTTATATACGGCTTGAATACTATGGCTTAAAATTTCTTCCGTCTGCGTACTAACGAGAACTACAATGCAAAATCTGGCACAAAAGTTAGGGTTTTCACCATCACCGGCCTTCTTCTTATGAGAAACAAGCTTCCCAAATGCTTTTTGGGAGGAATGTAGAGGTATCCATATTCAGTATAATTGAGAATAAAGAATTAGGGATTTGGGAGTAAGTGCTATTTCTTTAGGTTTTTTTTTTTTTTCAGAAATTACAAGAAAAGCTATTTTTTACAAAAACTAATTATAATAAATAATAGACATTGAAAATATTTATAATAAACGTGAAATTTATAGTATAAAAGATTTATTTACTTAGTTTTTATAATATGAATAATTCTTATTTATACAATGCACATAATGTATTTGTCCCTTGTTCACATAGTAAATAAGTTATTTATTTTTTAAATCTGATATTTATTACAAATTTTTTCAAAACCTGATGTTTACTTCAAAAAGTTTCAAAAATGTGACATTCACTTCACTTTCCTTTTTTCAATAAATGATGAAAGTTTTGTAAAATTAGAAAATTAATTGTTTTTTGAGATTATAAATCAGTGTTATATTGTTTTGTGATTTATTATTGATTAAACAATGTTAGTTAGTGCTAACTAATTTTATTTAATATTTAATCTACTCATCAAATGATAAAATTTTAATAAATCAATAGTAAACCAGTTTGTCATGATTTATCATTTATTAATTATTATTAAAAAAAAGAAAAAATTACATGTTATGTCATATTTTTAAAACTTATGTTTATTCATGCCACATTTAAAAAAAAAATTATGCCACATGATCATTCATATTACATGTTAAGTCATGCAACAAATAAATATTTGTTGCATTTATAAAAAGTAAACTTGAAAAACTGCATTTACAAAAAATTTCCTAAAAACAAAAGTCAATATCTTAATTTTAGAAAGCTTTGGCCATTTTCCAAAGGATAAAACTAGGTCCATTTTATTGCCAATATATATATATATATATGCATGTATGTATGTATGTATATCGAAACCAACCCTTGCTTAATTTTTCTGAAGATTTATATCTTTCTTTTTACCCTTACTTTCTCCTGTTATATTGATTTAAGATGATTTTAACTTGCACTCCAGAAAGGAATTTCGCTTTTTTTATTGTGTTGTTATCGCTTGCGTAAGCCTTAGGGCCCGTTTAGTTTGAGGATTGGGCCAATCCATATCACTCTCATAGCTCAAAATGCCAAGATTTTCGAACCAAAAAAAAAAAAAAAACTGAGATCGGTAGCTACAGTAAAAACGTGAAAAATATTCGGTTCTATGTGGTTGCTATAGTGACGATTCTATTCTTCCAATTCTCGAAATTTTTTTTTCCCGTTGGAGGTATTTGCTCGGCTAAAAAACCCCACCATCCCAACTACACCCACCTCCAGTATGTGATCTCGAAACCCTACTTTCTTCTCCTATCTATCATCAAAACGGCGACTATTGCTCCCGTCGGTGAGAATCATCCCTCGACTCTCTCTTCTTCTCCGTCAATATAGATGTGGCCACTGTAAAGCTCGTCTGTAAAGCCGTGTGTGGTTGAACTTTTCTCGCTCTCGGCTGCGTTAAACTCGATCGGATATCTCCTCGCGACTTGCTAGGGTTGGCCGGCAACATCTTCGTTAGTGGGGTCGAACAAGGTAAGTCTTTCAGTTGCTCGCTTTGTATTTTTTTAATTTAATTCGTGGATGGGGCTTTTTTTTTTTTTTTGAAGAGAACTGGGATTGGTGTTTTTGCCCTAGAGAGTTGCTTCTCCCCTTCAGCTATCGTGGTCGCCATTCCCCAACTGCTGTTAGCCGTAGTTCTGGCCCTTCCCCAAGCTATGATGTCGTTTGGCCCTTCCCCATCTCTGTTGTTGTAGTTTTGCCCCTTCCCTTAACTGTTGTTTTGCCCTTTCCCCACCTCTTTTAGTTGTCGCTTTGATGGTATTGAAACCTTTGTTTGCTGTCGTTATTCCCCTTCGCTTTGGCTCGTTTTGCCCTTTAAACACCTCTGTTAGCCGTCGTTTTGGCCCTTTCCCACGCCGGTTATCTGTCGTTTTGCCCCTTCTGCACCTCTTTTTGCTCTGGTCTTGGCCTTTCCCTACCTCTGTTTGATGTTGTTTCGCCCATCCCCTTTAGCTGTCGTTTTGGGCTTTCTCCGCTTCTGTTACCTGTCGTTTTGGACCTCATATCACATTTTGGACGTTTCATTGTGAAGTGGTCTTTTTTTCTTTTTAATGCGCTTTGTGTAGTTATTTGTTTCTTATAAAAATGTTCACTGTGTGTAGTTTCATACTATAGTAGAAAAGGGGAAAAAAAAAAGACAAAAAAAAGAACATATGTTAGTGTATTGTGAACTGGTAACACAAATGACACATGACCATGAATCTGCTTTTCTTCTTAGATATACAATGGCAAAACTGTGATAGGCTTTATAAGTTTTCTTTTTCTACAGTTACATACTTTGGATGATGGTCGATTAGGCCTTTTTTTTTTTTTTTTGTGTTTTTAAATTTCTTGATACTACGTTCTCGTCTGAGAATTCGTTTTCGCTGTGATGAAACTGTATATGCTTCTTCATGTTGATTGAAGTATTTTTGTTGTGAATTGTGGCACTTATTTTGCCAGTGTGCTTCCAGTTGATTATGTATATGTTGTTTCCTGTGTGTTGGCTATCGTTTTGCCTCTTCCCCGTATCTGTTAGCTGTTGTTTTGGCCATTCTCTGTGTGTAAAAACTGGTTGTAGTATTGCTACGGTCGTTTAAGTGCCAATCTACAATAAATATGCTCCTAATGTGAAATACAAAGACAAAATTTTTGAGCCAGATTTAAATTGATATTGTTGTTGCATTGTTTTTTTGTGTGGCTTTCTTTCTTTCTTTGCATCCGTGTTGGAGACTGCTTGCTTGTTTATTTGTGTGTGAAAATAGAGTAGATGGGAAAGAAAAGGAAAGAAGATGAGAGAGCAGTATACTGGAACACGAAAATAGACAGTTGAACCGTATGGTGGACCACAAAAGACAGGCTTTTGGTAGATACCCTTACATGGCCGATTGGGACCAGTGGGCGTTTGAGATTTTTGGGGAAGGTATTTCGGGCATGTGTTGTGACGAGAGGAAAGGGAGGTTCAAAAAAACATATGTAACATATTCTATCCTCATGAATGCGTCTGGACTTTGCTAGTATCTTGACTCCGGTGGGGTGTCATGCATGGAGGAATTTACTAACGACTTTCTATTGGCATGAGTTGAATAATTCTTTCCTTTATGCATATGAGTTGAATTTGCACAACTTATGGCCATATTGTTTATGCTAATGAATTCATTTTGTGCAACTTTTGTTACAAATCTTACTTCCTTCTGTATATATTAAGCCGAGCCATCCCAACACGAAGGAGTTGCTTGGCAAGGTGGTTCCAAATTGGGATTTGATATCCGAGTGCTTCCACTCCTCAGCTGCTGTTGGAAATCATGCCATTGCTTCTGGTTCTGCACGTGTAACTGAACCTGCTTCCGTGCATATATCCCTAGATGAACAAGATGGATTATCTAAGCAAGTAGACCCAAAAGATGGTTACAATAATGCTGAAGACCGGGATTACATTTCCAATTTGGTAGGCATTGACAGTCGCAGGACCGACCCCGATGCTAGAAACATTGCTGCCCACCTTTTGGACAATTGGGTATAGGCTAGTACGAGGCAAGTGTTTGACCGACTCACTCATGGCTGCGATAGCATTGCAAAGAATTAGCGAGTCTCTTTCCAGTTGTGGTTCCACTAAAGGGACCAATGGAATATCTGCAATTGAACTTCGTGACGAGGATGACGAAATGACACAATGCCTTAACATTATGAGTTCTATGAACCTCGGAGTGGATGGTTGTTCCGACTTCACGATATTCTTGACAAATAACCGGACCTTCCAAATGGCGTCCTTTACAGCAACGGATGAGTATTGACTGGCCATCGTGCAAAGGGGGTTGAGAAGCTTCAGGAGAAACAGTAATATGCAGGATATTGCCAACCAATACCACAAGCACCACCTCCATCTCAACCACCACCATCACAGTATTTCCCATCATCCTCGCAGATACCCAGCTCACCATATTACCTGTATCCACCCTATGGAGGACAAGATCCATTTTAGTGTGAATCATTGTTATTCTTATTTGAACTTGATTGTCAAACTAAAATAATTTTTATTTGGACTTGAGTGTGAAAGTGTTATGCTTATTTGAACTTGACTCTTAAATTGTATTCTTATTTGAAAGCATAAAAAATAAGATTTTATTAAAGTTAACGTTTATGTTCAAAATATGAACTCATGATACATATTACTGTAGGGATTTTATGGCCGGTTTTGATGAATCAAGTTTTGCAAATTATAATTGGGATGATGAAGATGTAACATCTATGACATCATAGCCGACTCTGCCGTGTTATACGTGTTTGTATTTATACAGCACCGGCAACAATGAAACACGTTATGGATGCCCGGTTACGTGAGAGTCGATAATTTACTACGAGGCAATTACAATAGAATAGTCAACAAGATTTGGATGAATGCTGATACTTTTACGATGCTAAGTACAATACTTCAAAATAGGAGTATGCTTATACCGACCCATAATATAAATGTTAATGAGCAACTCAAGATTTTTGTACCATCGTTTCCCAAAGCCAAACTAGCTGAGAGGAGCACGATTATTAGCAATATTCAGGACAAACTGTTTCCCATTATTTTACAACTGCGCTCTACATAGTAGCAAAATTGAGGCATGAATTTATTATACTACCCAAGTATAATGAGATACTGGTACTCATGCGATAGCATAGGCACAAGTACCTACTTTGGTTTTAGGTAGTTAAGTCAACCCTTATACATATGCTTTCATGATATATTTGCACAACTTATGAACGGATTTTGTTCCTAATTGCATAGGTGCTATTAACAATACCTATATGCCGTGTATTTTGCCTAGCAAGGAGACAAGAAGGTACCTTAACAGAAAAGAATTTTACTCCTAAATTGTTATGGGCGTTTGCGAATTTGACATTAAGTTCACATTCATCTTAAGTGGATCGGAGGGATCGGATCATGACGCGCGAGTTTTGTTAGATGTTTTCACCAATCCAAAGAAACACTTCCAAGACCACCTCCAGGCACAAAAAATTATATCACCATGTTTAAATTTATCAAATAATTGCCGTACTGCCAAGGACATAGGTTAACACCACTTAGGATTTGTTTAGGAAAATTCAATTTAGTCGATTTTGGATATGCGAACACCGATTGTTTCCTCACTCCATATCAAGGAGTTATATATCACTTACAACAATATAAAGAGCGAAGCCAGGGTCCTCGTTCTTCGAAGTAATTGTTCAACTACACTCACTCCTCTCTTTGCAATTGCATTGAGGGGACCTTTGGCATGTGGAAAGCGAGATTTCCAATTCTGAAGAGCATGAAGGACTACTCATTCTACAAACATAAGGTGATTCCTATTGCTTGCGTCGTCCTCCATAACTTCATACGCATGTGGCAAAACAATGACGAGGTCCTTAAGAAGTACTATGACGATGTAATGTCGGTGGCTGAGATTGAAGGTGAAAATCATACACGAGAAGGAAAAAAGGTGCATGACAATGATAAGGTTGAGGATAACGCATTGATTCAAAATAGGGCTGACAACAATAACATGAATGCATGAGGGATACGATGGCTCGGCAAATGTGGGAAGCTTATTCCCAACGCCCTTGGTACACCTCTAGGCATTAGTGTTTCTATAGACCTTGCTTGGTGGTTGGTTTGTTTTGTTTGTTTTATATGCCTTAAATTGACAATAGTTATGCAATGTTGTAATACAAATGTGTTGTTTAAAAAAATATTTTGAGAACTTACACAAGTTTTGTTTTTATCAATAAGTTTGTCTAATTCCTCTTTTTTTTATTATAATAGACCCGCTAATAAATTATAATTTCCTTCCAAAAAATAAATGTCTTTTCTAATTACTAATTTAAATATTTAAATATCTTTTATTAAATTTTAAAAAAGGAACAAAAAATTCGAATCATAATTTTGGATGTTTCCAAACATATATTCATAACTCCAATTAGGATTTCAAACACTACCAAACACAAATCTAGATTGCGTTCCTAACTTGAATTTTTAACCACTCTTCCAATCAAACATTGACTCGAATAGCAATTCAAATCACTCAATCTAAATCACACAACTCTACTCAAATAATCCAAATCAACATAAATTTGAATCGTCTACCAAACGGACTACTAAACTCGTCATCTAAAGTGCACATTAGTCAATGGTTTTTGTAAAAACAATTATCTAATATGCCACTTTAGATGAAGATTTTAGTAAAAACTATGGTTAAAAGCCTCGAAAAAAATTAAAAAAAATGTTTTTGCCGAAACAATTTCTACTCAAAGAATTTATGTTCTCTTTTTTGATAAATTTGATTCGTATCCAACATAGGGAAAAACATAACAATCTTTAAGGATGTACATAATAAATATTTATACAACCCAAATATTTCAAGAATCATAGCCAAAGTTTATCCACAAAATATAACAACAATAACAATAAAATACTTAACCAAACACAAAGGAAAACTCAAAATTTGAAAAAAAAAAATCAAATGAAGGAAATTTTAAAAGATTTCAAATGTACCTACATTTTGATGCTTAAGACGAAGACAGTGTGATGAAAATAATGGTTTAACGATGAGTCACAGCAACGAAAATGAGGGTTGAGGAAGTGAGGACTAGAAGAGATGAAAGAGAAAATGGGAGGATAGAAGGAATTTAGAGAAAGAGTTTGAAGATGAGAAAGGAATAGTAGGAAAAGGGAGATAGAGAGAACTTAGAGAGAAAACAGGGGATTTAAGAGAACAATTTTAGAGTTTGTAAATTTGATAGAGTGAAATAGAAGAGAGTATTCAAAATTTAAGAAAAGGATGAGAAACTTTGAAATTTTTTAGTAAAAGAATAAGCAAGAAAAATTCTGTCTTTTTTTTTTAAATTGTTGAAATTAGATGATAGTTTTGTGAAAATCGTAATCAAATCTAGCACATTAGACGACTTTTTTTTATTAAAAAAAGTCCTCTAATCTAGCACATCAGATGACGATTTTTTAAAAACCTTTGTCTAGTATGTGTGTAGAAATTTTCAAAACATGGAAATTTCTTACCCTTTATTTAATACATAAAACAATGATTTTTTTTTTATATAAAATGTCATAAAATAGGAGTCATCTAATCTCCTATTTGAAATAGTGTTAATAGTTTTGTTTACATATATCAATTAATTTTGATAATCATTTATATGTTATCTTAATCTTGAAGTGAGTTCATGACTCTATACTTATGGCTTATATCTTTAATATACCAAATGCAGGAACTTCGATGACTGAAGGTCCTATTTGTCTATATGTTAGAAACATAACCTATATTTGATAACAACAAAACTCATAAATATAGAATCTATCGCTCATTGACAGAAGTTAATGATATTCTTACAAAGGCATTATTTAGGAAGTTAGAAAAAGAATAAGGCCTTAGTCATCTAAAATACATTTAATAGCTAGATGATTTCCTTTTGTATTCATTACAAATAGGGTTGTTCCCAATAAGAGAAATAGTGAAAGTTCGTGATAAAATAGTTGGGAAGGTAAAAAGGAACTTGTCCTTAAGTAAACTATAAGTAACTTATAGGGATACACATAATTTGGGGATACATATAATACAAAAGATTTTAAACAAAACTATTTAGAGTCTCGTAAAGCAGTATACTATCAGGAGTAGAACTTTCAAATCCATAATGGAATAACACCGGAGTTGATAATTAATAAATAAATAATCATGATTATTTTGTCTATAATTATAAGATCCGGATAATGTGTGTCCATTGAGTCTCAAATAATTCACTAGCTTCAAATACATAACGAACAAAGATTAGACACTATGGGTAATCTAGGAAAAATTACAGTTTGGGTTTACTAAGCCTAATTAGAGCATGCACCACAATCCAGTTTGTAAATTAGTTTCTTAATTGACTTTAAAAAAATAATTATTGAGAAATACCAATAAAAAGCATACTTTTTGTGACAACTTGCTTTTTTGGGCAGTCACTTTACGTTCTTAAACATCATTCTTAAACATTGATCCATCTTACTTAGTAAGAAAAATACTAAATTGAAATTTTTTTCTTTAACATTCTTTAACACATACTTAAAAACTGTTACGACTTCTATCGCCATTCAAGTTGAGACATTGCTCAACATTTACCTTTAAAATCATTTCAAGTCGTTTCTTAAAACTTAATAAGAAACCTTTACTAAAACATAGCTTAAAACTTAACTTTAGAATTAGATAAAACATTTTGTAAAATATGACTTAACTTTGTAAACATATCTTAAAACTTTGATTTTCTTAAAACTTTGAAAACACTATATTAAATAGTAGAAAAACATTTCTTTTGAGCAACAGAAACTTATTGCAGTGGCATCCATACCTACATTTTTGCATCTGGCCTCCGCAGCACCCAGCTCCTTTTACGGGTCCTACTGATCGCCCATAAAACTACCTATAACATGAAGAAACTTTCTATGAGCTTATGCTCAGTAAGTTCAAACATAGTCTCACAAATCTTTGAAACATGCTTTAAAACTTTTCTCCTAAAAACCTTTCTCTTGAAATATTTTTCCTAAACATTTTTCATAAAACAATTCTAAAACGTTTTTCATAAACGTTTTCATAAAGCATTTCTGTAACGTTTTTCATAACACGTCCTTTATAAACCTTTTCTTGTAAACATGAAAATGTTTTTCATAAACACTTAACATAAACATTCCTCATAATGTTTTTCATAGCATTTAAATATTTCATAACAAGGAAATCAAGAAAAACTAAAATGCATGTTTCCATTTATGATCAATTATGTACTTTCAATTATGAGCATCTTATGAACATTCTTTTCTTACTTAAACTTTCTATCTTCATTCCTTAGCTTTTCTTATTTTACTTTAACTTTCTATCCTTGTTCCTTAACTTTCTTTATCTTACTTTAACTTTCCTTATTTTACTTTAATGTTCGTACTAACATTATTAATCATGAGATCATAAACATGATGCTTCCCTTGTGAAAAACTTGAAACCATCGAACTTCAATATCATGTACCTCATATCTAGGAAGCCAAACCTTAACTTTCATTACCTCACAATAAGAGGCTGGTACGACACTTTCTTTTATCGTCTTTACTTTACCTTCTTTTTTTTTAATTAACGTTAAGAAGCATAACAAATGCTAACACATCATATGCAAACACTTTTGCAAATCATATCTTATACTCTAAAACCTATTGCATAACAAATGCAACATAAAACGTTAACACATTTTGCAAATCATAACTTGTACTCTGAAACTTAGCATATCAAATGCAACTTATCACATAACAAATGCAAGCAATAAACTTATAAATTAAACTGTAAAACTTTATGCATTAACAAAAATGCTATCATACTTTAAAAACAATAATTGCAAATACATTGCAAACCTTTACTTGATCTTTTAAACTTTATGCATATTAAATGCAATCATGCTTTAAACATAATAGTTGTAAATACATTGCAAATCTTGATTTAAACTTTAAAACTTCTTGTATAACAAATACGAACATGCTTTAAAAATAATTTTCACAGCAATTGCAAACATATATATATATATATAAGTATTTAAAAACTATTTACTTCATGCCGTAGGTGAGGTCTGAACTTACCCGGACTATACTCTAGCGTTTTTTATTCTATTCTTTTTCCTTCCATTAGTCGGCCTCTGTATCTTGATCATACGACACCTGACTAATTAGTTAACCGTTTTTTTATCAATCTACTCAATTGATAATAAAACATAAACATTAACTATTCTTTCCTTTTAATTTAACTTATATACGATCGGTTTACCTTCTCTTTACTTAATTTTGTAACCCACCGGGGTACCTCTCGTCTACTTAAACATCCCTTATTAAATCTCTCGTCACACATGACGGTTATGTTACTTAACGTATTATGGAACATTTTTTGTCTAAGAACGTTATGCTAAATCGGACTGTTCGACTTCATTCTAGCCCTTTTTTTTGTGAAAATGACGTTTTTACCCCTAATGGGTTTTTTTGTCAACTTCGTAACCTTATAAAACTCATTGCTTAACTTTACCATTCCATTACTTACACATATAGAAAAATTATCGCTAAGGGATGTTTACCGACATTGGGCGTTTCGAGTCCGTTTTGGCTATTTTTCGTAAAATGATTATTTTGCCCGTAATCTCTTTCTCTTTCATTCTTGCATTACCGAAACGTTGAATCCTTTAAAACTTAGCATCTATGATACTTACTGCCTACAGCAGTGTAGGAAACCAACGTTCTCAATGAAAGCTCAATTTTCACACAATTTCACAGTTTTGGCCCAAAATACAAAAATATCTGCATTTTTGTCCTTGGAACTGAAAATAATCTTTTTAAACCATTAGTTCCCATTTTTCATGAGGAACATTTTTGCTCAAAGTACCATATTCAAAATCCTTCAAAAAAATTGGCATTTTTACCCTTAATTTTTTTTTTCAATTTTAACAAATTCTTGTAAAATTAAAATCTCACAATCGGTTGAGATTTTTGACGAACTGTCCATACTGCCTAACAGTTTTGTCGATATCTACAATTTTTATGTTTTAACTTTTTTAAAATTTCCACTGTACATGGGTGTTTTTGGGCAGTTTTAACTCTGCCAAGAAGAAACTTTTTCTGTCAATTTAGTCCTTGAGGTTTTTTTGTAAAAATCCATTTTTAACCAACATATCTACCCTTGCAAGGGCAGTTCCAACTCTTATTTCAATAATTTTCATGCTAAATCATCATTTTTGTAAAATTAGTACAAAAATAACTACTAATTTTACAAAATAATACTTTTAACAAAAACTAATATTTTCAACATTTAACCTTAATTTTCACAATATCAACATGCCATAATTCATGTTTCTATGGGATTCAACTAAAAACTTGCTCAAGAACCCATATA
Source organism: Artocarpus hirsutus (assembly GCA_946598075.1). NCBI lineage: Eukaryota > Viridiplantae > Streptophyta > Magnoliopsida > Rosales > Moraceae > Artocarpus > Artocarpus hirsutus. The sequence continues at coordinate 57,013 of CAMOHE010027304.1, forward strand.
CTTTTAAAGGAATAAAAATCAAAACAAAAATCACAAATTTTCAAAACTTTAAAATTTAAAACGGAAATAACACTTTGTGCTTCTAACCCTCCAAGAGCTCCTTTAAAACCTTTTTCCTAAGCATTTCTCACACAAAAATTCTTTGAATTAACTTTCCTTGCTTAACCCAAGAAAAACCATGAAAATCCCTTGAAAACTTGAAAAAAGTTTAGGTTTTTACCTTAAAACTTGATAAAATCCTTTGAACTTTGCCTCTTAAACTTAATTGGGGCTACTTTTACAAAGATATAAAGTTGTAAAATTCTTGGGAGAGCTCATCAATGGCTGCCGGTTTGGGAGGAAGAAGAAAATGGGATTTTTTTGGCTAATTTTTGCATTAAATGCATGCTTATCCTCTTAGGTGACTCATGGTAATCCATTAGGTCACCTAGGTGTCACCATGGGATTGGGCCACCTTTCATGGCTTGGTGGCCTAATAAAATTCTAGTGGGTGTCCACTTGATGGGGCCCAAAAATTTATACTATGTAATTTTTCACCATACAGTATTTTTCTTACACTGTCGTGGTAAAATCAGTACAAAAACATATTCCTAGACTGTGTAAAATATTTTACTTGCCTCTGGTTTATTTTTGGAGGCCAAACATAACATTTTTTATTCATCCATATGCTCTAAACAGTATTATTCCTATACTATTTTAACTTAAACAGCCTAATTTCTATACTACATGACCTTAAACAATCCAATTCTTACACTGCATTACTTTTGTAGAGTAATTTTCATACTACATAACTTTATCAGTGTACTTTCTTACACTGCTTTATTCTAATATTGTATAATTTTTTCATGTTATTATACAGTATTTTTTCTTAAACTGTATTTTTTGTCTTAATATAAACTTTAATGCATTTTTAATACATTAAAAATTCTCGAGTGTTACATTTTTAATACGAAGGTAGAAAATAGTTGATAGAAAATAAACAAAAAGAATAAAATTTCATCACAAAAAAAAATTTAGAATACCAGAATTTTCCTTGCAAATTGGAATGAGTTGCTGCTCACCATTCCATGAACAATCTTCTCTGGCGAAGAAAGCCGACAAGAGTTGTTATGAGCTTCACAACCTAGACTCTATTGTTGCCAAGATCTCCGTTATCCTCCTCCTTGGATCGCGAGTAAAAGGCACACGATCAATGGCAACAAGCGACAAACGATATAGAGCGGTGGATCAAACAAAGAACGACAGTAAGTAATGGAGAACGAGGTGGCTTTATGACACATGGGTTACAGGGTTTTGATGAGAGGCCGCTTTAGACTCATCAACATTGGTTTTGATAGTAGAGGAGTGGCAAATCGAATGGTACAGAAAAGGTGCGTCGAGCTTTTGAATAACGATTTCAAGGTGAAAACATTAGAGTTTGAGCGCGAGTTTTGTGGGGTTTGGCTAATCAGATTCTAGTGATTCAATCTGTGGTGGTGGCGAGGGGTGGCACGTGGATAAAAGCAACAGACGCATGAGCAGTATGGAGGGGGCAAGGGTAGTTTTGGAATTCTCTTAAATTTTAGTTCCAAAAAATTCCATTCATTTATAGTCCCCTAAATTATGCTATTAATTGTGTTCCCAATTTTAAATGTGATATTTCCCTCCTTCCATAATTCAAATAAAGTTTGAGATTTTAGATAATTAGTTATTTAAATATTAAATTTAAATTAATTTAAATCCTAATCGTATTTGAATTGAGGATAGTTGATTGAATTGGAATTATCTTAAATGATGTGGTTCCGTTTAAAAGAACAGTTAGAACTGTCAATTAGAACCAATATAAGTTGGAACCAATAATATTATTTGGACCCATAATTTGGAGTTGTAACCATTATTTGGTATGTATGCAAAAAAGTTGGGTTGTACCAAAATTAATTGAAACAATTGTTTGGAGTTTGAACAAAAAAACATGAGTTTGAACTATAATTTGTTAGTTTAAACTAGTGTTTAGTATGTCGAATCAAAAATGTATTTTTGAACAAAAAATGTTGTTTAAAGCTGAAACCATTAGTTTCAACTGATTGGGTTTAACATTAGTTGTAACTAGTGATGGAACATACATAAGTTTAGGTTTTAACTTAAAATATACATTCTCACTGTTTTTTCAAACAGAGGAGTACAAAAATCAGTCCAATACTATGATGGAAACGAATTTTGAGCTGCACCAACATGGTTATTTCCCTAGAGGTGGTGTTGTCGACAAGAAATTATCCCTATAGTGGGCATAGTTTTCTAGGTGGCTTGGGGGCCAACTTTTCTAAGCTTTCTTGTACCCCTCCAACAACATTTTCTATATAAAAGGAAAAATTTCACATTAGTACCCTATGTTATATCAAAATATGCGTTTGGTATCCTCAGTTTTGGAATATTTTATGCTGGTACCTCGACCTTTTAGAAAATCTTTTTCTAGTACCTCAAAGCCTTTTTTTTAGGACACGAAAATACAAAATTATACTTTCTATAGTTGACTAAAAAAAACCAAAAATTGAAAACAAAAAAAAAAACTCAAAAAACCCATTGCTTCATATATTCTCCTTCTCAATCTAAAAGAAAAAACCAATCGTCGCCCCACCATCCCCTAGCTCAGCCCCTCTCGCTCATCCTCTTCCTCTTCATCCTCTTTTTTGTTTTTCCCTCCTACAAGTCCTTGAAAATCTATCGACAACAAAACTCAATTCAACACCAGAAAATCCAATGATTCCCTCACCTAAAGAAATTTTCCCAGCCCCTCATCGATCTCCCTAACTCAACAAACATAGCCCCTTGTTGACCTCCCTGCAGCCAACACAACCCCACGACAATCGACGACCAAAGATTCCCCCTCTGCATGTGATATGATTTTGCAGCGATGGTATTTCATCAACCTAGAGAGGATCTAGCGTGGGTCTCAGCCGAAGCTCGCGACGGACTTGCAAGCCCTGCATTGGCTGACCCTTGAGATCTGTCGCATTGTTGCTGTGCAAATCTGTTGCACCGAAGGAGGGCGATTCAAAGAAATTTTGGATGCCATTAATGGCAATCCTTTGCATAGGGAGAGAAAGAGAAGGAAGAAAGTTGAGATTTTGTTTTTTGTTTTTTAGAGGAGGAAGGAGAGAGATTACTCTAGATTCAAACAGAGAAAAGTGAAAGAAAAAAAAATTAGAAGAAAAGATTCAGATCATTTTTTTAAGTACTTAGGTTTTTTTACTCAAAATTTTAGTCAAGTATAAGAAGGGTAATTTTGTTTTTTTATACCCCAAAAATGGCTCTAAGGTACTAAAAAAGATTTTCTAAAAGATCGAGATATTGGTATAAAATATTCCAAAACTGAAAGTTCTAAACATATATTTCAATACAACACATGGTACTAATATGAACTTTTCCCTTTAATAAATAAAGGCATTGGGAGTTGGGAGTGAAATGTCAAAACATGAAATGTTAACAAGTAGAATACTAGAATGCCAAAAAAATGTGAGGCTTTCCCGCCCCAATTTAAATGGCATTATTAATTGTGGTCATGTGATCGGTTTAACAAATTAAAGGAGTTAAGTACAAAAAATTATGTTTAGAAATCAAATTACAAAGCACAGGACATTCAAAGATAAAATGAAAAAAAAAAAAAAAAAACCAATTAATTTGTTTCGGTAGTGTTGCGTTATATCCCAACTCGTTGACTATTTAATTTCCCGGTAAAAAGGGGAAAACTTCGAGTAATGACCACTTAATCTACCTAGACTATAATGTTTAGCATCATCCAGATTCCATTTTTTCTTCATCCAAATTCTTAATTCCTAAAATGATCCTATAAAGTCCAAGCGTCCTTAAAAAAATCAACATAATACATCGGAGTTCCGATTTATATTCAATTCAAAACTACCCAGCTCAGAAACACAAGTATACATAACTAAGCACATGATTAACTGTTTCAAAAACCATAATAAATGAGCCTTGTACACATGTTCCATTTA